>CAJNDS010002777.1:243569-281450 GCA_905221605.1 Symbiodinium natans | reverse complement strand
TTTTGATTTCGGGTTGCTTGAAGCCAAACCCCAAATTTCTAAACCCGATTTGAATTCCAGGTCCAGCTGGTCCTGGGTTTTAAACCCGATTTGAACCCCGGGCCCCTAAACCCCAAACCCGGCTCGTTTTTAACAGATTTGTTTTCCAAACGCGCTTTCGAAGCATTTTTGCTTGCATCGCCTCCCCATCTCTGGATTTCCAAGCTTGATTTGAAACCCCAAAGCCCTTCTAAACCCATTTAAACCAGTCTAAACCCTTGTAAGCCCTAAAAACCCTTCTAAAAACTTGAAAAACCCTTCTAGACCCGCTTTAAGCCCTTCTCAACCCTTGTAAGCCCTTCGAAAACCATGCAAAACCCTTCTAAATCCTGCTTAACCCTGTTACATCGTTTACAACCCTTCTCAATCTTCTAGACCCTTAAAAGCCCTTAACACAATTTTAGACCCTTCTAAAACCCTTCTAAAACCCTTCGAAACTCTTCTAAACCCCTCTGAACCCTTTAAACCCTTTTAACCCGTTCAAACCCTGCTACACTCTTCTAAGCCCTTCCAAACCCTTCCAAGTCGTAAGCCCTTCTAAATCCTTCTAAGCCCTGCGAAATTCTTGGAAACACTCCGAAGTTCTTCGAAACACTTCTAAAACCCTTTCAAACGCTTCTAAACCCTTGTAAGCTTAACAACCATTTTAACCCTTCTAAAATCCTTCGAAACTTTTCGAAACCCTTCTAACCGTTTTGAGCCCTTTTAAATGAACCCTCTAAACCTTGTAAACTTTTTTTGGCCCTTCTACTTCCAAATCCTTGCTAACCCCTAAATTTACTTCTAAACCTTCACCCCTCTTCTAAACCAATTGAAGCCTTCTAAAACGCTTCTAAACCCTTCTAAAGCCAACCCTTTCAAACCCCTCTACAAACCCTTCTACACCTTGATCTAGAGTAAAAACATAGGGGTTTTCGGCAAGGAGGTTTAAGTAAATTGAAGATATGGACCAAAGAGGTTTGAGTAAATCGAAGACTTCTTGCGAAATATGACTGCGACGCGGTCTTCTCGCGCAAAAGAGGATGGTTTAAGCAAATTGAGATGTTCATTCCTTCGTGGGACTAGTCATGTTTTGATACGGTCTTTTCGCCCAAAAGGAAGGCACAATCTACTTAGTTTCGAAGCTTTGTGACCAAAACTCTTGCCAGGCCGTGGAGCTAGTTTTGAAGCTTTGTGCCCAAAAATCTTGCCAGGCCTTTGGAGCTAGCTTCGAAGCTTTGTGATCAAAATTGCCAGGCCTTGAACCTCTTTACTCTCCATGTCTTTAGTTGTTTCAACATGCTCTTGTGTTCATGTCTTCAACGAGGCAACCGTGAAAATTTTCGTTTAACCAATATTCTGCGCTGGCGCATCAGGGCGAAGCCTCTAGAATTTAGGGTTTAGGGTTCAGGGTTTAGGGTTTACGGTTTAGGGTTTTAGGTTTAGGGTTTAGGGTGTAGGGTTTTAGGGTTTTAGGGTTTTAGGGTTTTAGGGTTTTAGGGTTTTAGGGTTTTAGGGTTTTAGGGTTTTAGGGTTTTAGGGTTTTGGGGCTCAGGGTTTAGGGTTTAGGGTTTTAGGATTTTAGGGTTTTAGGGTTTTAGGGTTTTAGGGTTTTAGGGCTTGGGGTTTAGGGTTTAGGGCTTAGGGCTTAGGGTTTAGGGTTCAGGACTTTGGGTTCAGCATCTCATGTTCTAGCTTTCGCTAGTCAAGCAGCTTTGTCAAGCAGCTTTGTCAAGCGACGCGAAATACCGACCCGCCCAAACAAAATATAAAGTTCACTTAATCCAAAACCCCCAGGCCCTAAACCCGAAGCCTTAAGCACTTGCCGCAAGCTGCTTGACCAATCACGCTTAAACTGAACGGGGGTGGGAGGCCCTGCCCCCCGTCCCAAGGCCCGGGGGGGGGGGGGGGTTGCTGGCTTGCCCCTTCCACCAATCGCTGCGGCGAACTCGAATCTTTCGCTGCTTGCGAAGCAAGACTCGACATGACTCCGTAGAGCCTCATGGTAACTCTTCCAGTTTCTGGCGGTTGAGACGGTGTAACGCATGTCAAGTTTCGGCTCATCGCGCTTCCACCCGCGCCGAGGATAGTGCGGCGAATCTGGGTAGATGCCAGCTTTGACCAAGTCAGCGCGGAAAACCATCTTTCGAGGCTGATGGGATGTACGAATGAATGTGTGGTGTCATCGCCATCAAAAATGCCTTTTAAACGTTCGATTGCGCATTCTGGTGGGATGTTGTCTGAGACCGATAAAGAGTCCGCTAAGATGATGTGCACCGCCGAGATGTTCAGACCGTACACTGTCCCCGATCCCGTCATGCGAACCGGCGTGCCTATGCCCACGAACCGCTGTGCCTATGCCCACGAACAGGCCTGGCGATGCCCATGAAACGGCGTGCCTATGCCCCTAATGGGTGTAAGGTTTAGGCAAGAAGTGAGGTAAGACAGGGCTTAGGGTTCGCTCGAAACAGGGACAGTTGAAGGTGAGTAGCTACTTGATCAAAGCCTCTTGTGACCAGCATGGTGGTTCTATAACCCTCGAAAAAATTAAGGCAGCTAAAGCCTTTGAAGTGTTAAAGCCCCTAACCCTGAACCCTGAACCCTGAACCCTAAACCCTAAACCCTGAAACCCTAACACCCTAACACCCTAAATGTCCTCAAGGTCTGCACCAAGTGGTGGCTTGGCCGGCTGGCAAGCTCGAAATCTCGCTGCTCCAGGGCATCCTTTGAATGGGGGATGAACCCTAACCCCAGGTGAACCTAGAACCTGCAGTTTAGGGGTTTAGGGGTTTAGGGGTTTAGGGGTTTAGGGGTTTAGGGGTTTAGGGGTTTTGGGGTTTAGCGGTTTAGGGTTTTAGGGGTTTGGGGGTTTAGGGTTCCCCGAAAGCCTCCAAAAGCCCCATACAAAACACTAGAAGGTTTAAAGAGCTCAAAGCTGAAGCCCTCTCAGGGTTCCTAAGACTTTTGGGTTTATGGACCCTCCATTGGTAGTTCCTTCTTCGTTTTCGGGCACCTGGCTTTTCCGGTTCTGTTGTACGGACCCTTAGGTTAAGCACCCCCCAAACAAGAACTACACTTTGAGGTAAGGCTCAGGGTCTCGGGCTGTGCTTTCCAGCAGGAACCCCCTGAAACCCGCAGCACTGAGCCCTAAACCCCTGAACCCCCTAAACCCCGCAACGCTAGACCCTCATTAAACCCTAGAAAGTCTCAACCCCTGAAACTCCTGAGCCCTAAACCCCTAAACCCCTGAAACCCTAATCCTAAACCCTAAACCCTAAACCCTAAACCCTTGGTTTCAGGAGTCGGATGTCTGTCCTTCATCTGTGCCACCTGCTCCAAAAGCAACTCGCGCTCAGCCTCTAGTGGTCCGAGAGGGCCACGCGTTGCGGGTTTAGGGTTTAGGGTTTGGGGTTTGGGGTTTGGGGTTTAGGGCCGTTCAGGGTTTGGGGTTTGGGGCGAGGGGTTTCGGGCTTGGAGTAGGTTTGCGCAGGCGACGACCTTGCCACAACAGGATGCGAAGATATGAAGCGGACCTTGGGGATTAGGATCCCCCCGCACGCCCTAAACCCTAAACCCCAAACCCTAAACGGCCCTAAACCCTAAACGGCCGTAAACCCTAAACCCTAACACTCCACTCTTTTTTGTTCCCTGCAAGAAACCCTACTCGGCTGGTGTTGGCCTCCTCTGGCAAGAAAGCGTCATGCACACGTGTCATTGCGACTGTCTTGTTCTGCATCGGATGGTTTCAAAGCTAGCCATCACAGCGTTCACTTCATAGCGCACCAATCTTTCGCCTCTTACTAAAGGTTGCCGTGAATGGGACGCATCAATGTGACTCACACAATTTTCGCGGAGCTTCGTGCTCCAACAACAAAAGCAACAGCCATGACTCACTGCCATGTGTACTACTCTGCCTGCTGTGAGACTGCCAGCCTGCCGGCTTATGGCAGATGCGTTCAGACTTGTGATCTGACTCACATATGCCAAGTTCTTGACGGAGAAAAGAGAGCACACCCACACAAGCAGAACTCATAAGCAGCTTGCTTTTGTGCATTGACTGCCAGCCTGCCAGCTCACGGAAGATTGTTCAGATTTGTGATCTGATTCAACATGTGCCAAGTTCAGGACGGAGGCGAGAATGAGCACACCCACATAAAGTTTGACATCAAGCAAAAGCTGACAGCACCCTTAGCGCTTCCCAGCCGGTCCCCCAGGCCAGTACTAGGCGGGTTCTCTACTGCTTAACTTCGGAGGTCAGAAGAGATTCGGTGCATGCGGTGAGATATGGCCGTCAGCGACTCTAGAGCCATTAACAGACTTCAAAGGTTCTATCGCTAGACTTCTACAGTTCTATCCCCAATCTTTGACCCACATGGCCACTGCTGCCTCCGCAAAAAGCAGATTCTGTACTCTCCTAACTCAACATGCGAAAGCCTGCTTCCCAAATCTACTAACTTTGGTGCAAGCTCGCCAAGCAAAGCAAACTCAGGAACACGAGCGTGCAGCAGCTTTTTGCCCCCACCCAAGTTGATGGAGCAGCACAGCAGCATCAAATACCCCTTGACATTGGCAGCAACTATTTTTTATGGGAGGGGCATGGGCCATACACAGTCAAGTCAGATAATGAGTTTGGATTTAGGGTATAGGGCTTAGGGTGTAGGGGGTTCGGGGTTTGGGCCTTTCGGGTGAGCTTTATAGGCACAGTGATAAGAAGAATCTTTGAAGGTTTTTAGGGCTCTTACCAATATGGCGCGACAGCGTCAGCAAGCCCTTACATCCTAAACTCCCAAAGCCCTGAAGCCCTCAAACCCTCAAACCCATAACCGCTGAAGCCCGAAACCCTAAACCCGAAACCCTGACAGCCCTACAACCCCAAAGGCCTAAACCCTAAACCCTAGACCTAAACCCGAAAGGCAGAGAAACAAAAAAAACGAACCCCCAACTCCCAAAGTCCTGAACCCCGAAGACCAAACTCCGAAGCTCTTAATCCTGAACCACAAAACCCTGAACCGGGGTTTAGGGTTTAGGGTTTAGGGTTTAGGGTTTAGGGTTTAGGGTTTAGGGCTTTCCCTCAAGAAACCCAAACCCCTCAAGCTCCAAAAGCCCCGACAGCGCTTCTTCGCACCAGGGGTTTAGGGTTTAGGATTTAGGGTTTAGGGTTTAGGGTTTAGGGTTTAGGGGGACCTCGAATCGGCGTTCTGGCCAGTCATCGCCGTAGCCGCGGCCTTTCGACCATACTCGGCTTTAGGGTTTTAAGTGTTAGGTCTGAGGGGGTACTCCGTTGGGTTCTGTATACAACTCTATATGTACATATATATATGTATATATACACAAGAAAAAAACAGCACCATGTCTAAGGAGACAGTAACCTTGCAGGATTTGGTAGGGCGTTTAGGTTAGGAGCTTCGGGTTTGCTGGAGTCTACTGGTGCAGGGGGGGGTGGGGACGGAACGGTAGCTCCTTCAAGCCCCTAAGCCCTAAGGTTTCAACCCTGGTAGCCACCCAAAAAAGAGGTATAAGGGTTCCACTGGGCCACTAACACTCTATAAGAACCAAACCACCCCGTTAAGCGGTAAAAGGGTACCACCGGGCGACTAAAGACTCAAGAATCCTCGGAACACTCAGGCTCAGCCCACAAGAGAGATCACCCCTGATCGCAGATCCTTAATGCTTATATAAACAGCCATTAAGTTCTCAGCCTCGAGCCGGCCTACACCCTAAACCCTAAACCCTAAACCCTAAACCCTGAACCCTGAACCTTGAACCCTGAACCCTAAACTCTAAACCCTGAACCCTAAAACCCTACACCCTAAACCCTAAACCAGCCCTTGAGAGCGACACAAGCTAAGGCAGGAAGGCACATGGCAGTTACAAGCGCCGATGCCGGTGTACTGATATGGGGAAGCCGGAAAAGAAGGGGATTCTACTATACTAAGGAGGGCTTACAATAGGGTTTAGGGGTTGGGGTTTTGGGTTTAGGGTTTAGGGCACGGAAGCAAGTATATGGCATCTGTATATGTATTATAGCTAGGACTGAATGCTTGAATGAACTTCCCCGAAAGGGCTGCCTTCTCGGACATTGGCGCTGGCCGCCTCCTCTTCTGTAATGACCCTCAAACCTAAATCCTCCATGAACCCTAAACCCACATGGTTATTTCCCAAAATAGGAGGTCCCCGTTTATGCCCCAAATAGGATAGAACCCCCTTAAAGGCACCCCCCAAAAAAGGCACTCCTATTTTCGGAAACCCGCGCACCTACACTAAACCCTCAGCCGTAAGCCCCAAGTGTCTCAAACTTCCTGGTGGAAGGGGAGGGTTTAGGGCCTGGTGGGTTTGTGGTCCGAAACGCACTGAAACCCTACGTTCAAAAACCCTAGACTCATACAGCCCTGAAACCCTAAACACGACCCCACCCCCCCCCCCCCACAAAAAAAAAAAAAAAACAGAACTTGTATAACCGCTTTAAACCAAAAGCCCTTTTGGCAGCCTGATCCTTTTTGTTGCTTTGGGTTCAGGGGTTCAGGGTGTTGGGCTTAAGGTTTAGGCAAACCTAAACTCTTCAAAAATCTACATTTCAGAAAATCTACATGGGCATCGAATCCCAAGGCCAGGACACCTTTCTTGAGGGTTCTAGGGCTTAGAGTTTAGGGTTTAGGGCGTTCTTTAAAAGCAGCTTGAGGATCCCTGTCTAGTTTAGGGTGCGGTATGTTCGTTGCTGAAGGTGCCGTGAACAATATTATTGAGACCTTCCCGAACACCCCGCCATAAACCTAAAACCCTAAACCACTAAAACCCTAAACCCCCAAAACCCCAAAACCCCTAAAAACTCTAAAACCCTAACCCCCCAAAATCCTAAAACCCAAGACCCGAAACCCGAAACCCTAAACCCTAACACTCTTAAACCCTAAAACCCTAAAACCCCGAGACCCGAAACCTAAACCTAATATGCAAACCTAAAACCCTTTAGCCTAAAACCTAAACCCGAAACCCTGAATCCCAAACCCTGAACCCTAAACCTAAGATGCAACAAGATTAAACGGTTTAGAGCCTACTAAATCAAGTCAGGATACTTCTGATAATGCAAATAATTTGAGACCTGATGATCAAGAGTATAGTATTACACAAGAAAATCAAAATTATAAATACCTCTCCTGCCGGTTCCGCGAGCTGGGACTGGCACCTCTGCAGGAAGCTAGGTGTTGGAGTCTTCGAGGGCTGATTTGGGGTTTTTGGTGCTTAAGGTAGTTGGGGTTTATAGGCTCAAAGTGGTTAGGTTCAGGGATCAGGTATCAGGGATTAGGGTTTAGGGTTTGAGGGGGCGTTGGGGGATTCAGGGTTTAGGGCTTAGGGAAGAGGCCCTAAATAAAATCAGAACAAGGATTGCAGGAAAATTCCAAATTGAGGGCGTCGGGCGGAGAAATGGCTTAGGGCATTGGGCAGGTCTAGAGGGTAACTAGGCTTTCATAGAACTTGTTCCGGGACAAGAGGGTAGAGCCATCGACAGGATCCTCGCTTTCCCCCCCCCCCCCCCCCCCCCCCAAGCCTTAACCTGAACCGACCAAGTCCTGCATCATTAAGGTTCGGGCTTAGGGTTTAAACCCTAAACCTTGTGAGAGCCTGAAACTCCTAAATGCAGGCACCTAAATGACCTTCAAAATATGTCCTATGTACATCGTCAGATTCTTCACGGCCTAGACTACGCACCCCAAAATGCCATTCTGACTAACCCTGAACCTAAACCCTGAACCCGAAACCTTAAGACCATTCTACTATCATAGACTAGAAGCTATCCGCATATCAATCCTGGACATACTCTTCTCTAGCCTCAGCCTAATTAAGCCTATTTGAAGAAATATGCGTTTCAGCCTCCTTCTCATCCCTGAAGCCTTGCTGATGGAGGTTCAGGGTACTTACTAATCAAATCCTAGCTGTCCCTATTACCCAATCATAACCATATTAGGGCACATGAGAACCTTATAAGTGGTTTGTAAGTACAGTTAGAACTGGTTCGTAAGTACCCTGAACCTCCAAGTAAGGTTTAGCTTTCCTAAACCCGAAGCCTAAGCCCTAAACTCTAAACCCTGAACCCTGAGCCCCAGGCTGATATATATATATGGTTGGCACGTAGCCCTAAACCCTAAACCCTAAACCCTAAACCCTAAACCCTAAACCCTAACCCTAAACCCTAAACCCTAAACCCTATAAACCCTATAAACCCTATAAACCCTATAAACCCTATAAACCCTAAACCTAAACCCTAGGTTTATCTTAGAGTTTCTGGTCTGGGCAGACACCGAACCTCGGCTTGACCCTCTGCCGGCGGCGGCCGGCTCTGAGGGCGCTCCCGCCTCGCACACCGGAGCTCTTCAGTAGGGTTTAGGGTTTAGGGTTTAGGGTTTAGGGTTTAGGGTTTTAGGGTTATAGGGATATAGGGTTTAGTGTTGCAGGGTTATAGGGTTAAAAGGGTTATAGGGTTTGGGGTTTAGGCTTTGGGGTCTATAGGGTTTAAGGTAGTGTGCTGCGCGGATCAAAGCTGCTGCGAAGAAAAGGCTTCAACGAAGAAACACGACAACGCTGAGACGGAACACACTAAGACACCCGCACACATAATGAAAGCACTCAGCAAAACTCACAGAGTGAAACTGCACTGTAGTAGGCCCTTTTCAATCCTTACCTGCGTTGTGTGACACAGGCTCGCCAGTTCAGAAGAACTGTAAGAATCCTTTTCCCCGGTATTGCTGAGGAATCATGCTTAGCCTCTTGGTTTTAACCCCCCCCCAAAAAAACTCATCATTGTAACCCCTATCAGCCCTTGACCTGAACCATCCTTAAGCCCTGAACCGATTGGTGTTCAGGAGGGCTCACGCAAACGGGCACTTGAGGCGAAGCTTCCCGAAAACCTTACTGGTTCGGGTTTTCGCGCTTTGGAGCTTAGGTTTTAGGGGTTTAGGGGTTTGGGGTTCAGGGCTTGGGCGCTAGGCTGGCCATAAACCTCAGAAAACATTCCTCAGTATATAAGATCTTGATGAGCCCAAGATGGGAAAAATCCGAAAACATGAATCCCCACAAAACCTTCAACCCAAGATTCCTTGCTGATCAAAGACTTTCCTATGGGTTTGGTGGGAGTGGTACTTGAAGGTTCATGAGGCTGATTGTCTAGTTATCATCAGAGGCTTGGAAAGCGGGGGGGGGGGGGGGCTTTCGATGAAGTGCTTAGTGTTCAAGGATCAGGCCTTAAACCCCCCGAGGACCTTCATACCTCACGGACCCAAGAAGCCAAGTAACTCGGAGTCTAAGCTAATCTGTCATTGGGGTTTAGGGTTTAGGGTTTAGAGTTTAGGGTTTAGGGCTAAGGGCTTAGGGTTTAGAGCCCCTACAAGGCCGCTCAAGGCGACTAGTCGAATGGAGGCGCGCAACCTCGGATATAGCAGCCCTAACCCTAAACCCTAAACCCTTTCAAGCCCCAGTTCTCAGCTTAGGATTCAGGGCCTAGCTTTTAGGGATTCGGATTTAGGGGTTTAGGATTTAGGGTTTAGGATGTAGGGTTCAGAATTTAGGGTTTGCGATTTAGGGTTTAGGGTTTTAGGGTGCCCGATCCCTAAACCCTAAACCCTCAACCCTCAACCCTAAACCCCAAACCCAAATCCACGAGCCATCGAACCAGGGTGAGGAGACTCCGGTTAGGGGGACGACGTACCCTAAGAACCCGACACCGAAGACAGGGGCCTCAATAATTGGAACAGGGTTTAGGGTTTAGGGTTCAGGTTTTAGGGTTTAGGGCCACTATAGGGGCCTAAATACTCAGAACGGGTTTTAGGGGTTCTTGTAGTAGATTTATAAAGTGGCCGTTAGGGAATGCCATTAGTAATTATGTCGACCCCTATACTACTTTGTTTGCAGGCTCTAATCTGAATGACAAAGCCCTTTATAGGATTCTTCGGCAACTTCCCCCAACAAAAACAGCGATTGGGGGTTCTAAACCCTCATCCCTAAACCCTAAACAACCCTAAACCCTAAACCCTAAACCCTAAACCCTAAACCCCCCTAAACTCTAAACCCACTTATGGTTGTAGGTGCGAAACCTGGCCTCACAAGCTCCGGCTAGAAGTCGCTGGTTCTGGGCAACCGCCTGGGATTCTTCGAGGCTTCGGGATTGTAGAGGGTCTTCGAAGACCCAGAGCACCGGCTTAGGGTTTAGGGTTTAGGGTTAGGGTTTAGGGTTTAGGGTTTAGGGGTTAGGGTTTAGGCTTTAGGGTCTAAAGCCTATGACCCGAAAACCCTAAGCCCTAAACCTCTAAACCTCCAAACCCTCAACCATAAGCCTTCAACTTTTCGGGCTTTGGGAGGAACTTCGGGGTCTGGGCCCTGGCAGCGATGGCTCGAAACTCGAAGACACTGTCTTCTCAGCTTTCTGCACCGACCACCACCGTGAACTCCTTCAAGCCTCTATAGATGTAGGGTTTTCGAGCTTTAGGGTTCAGGGATTTAGGGTTTCAGGATTCGATGGTTTAGGGCTTTAGGGTTCTGGATTGGAGGGCTTAGGGGTTTAGGGGTTTAGGGTTTTAGGGGTTGCCTTGCGCCCCAAAACTCTAGTCGAGGGCGGCTTGAGAAGGTAATGAATGAATGGGTTGCACAGAGTAGCATTCAAGGTACCGTGTCCCCGGAAGTACGCTCGTTCGTCTTTTTTCAGGCTTAGGGTCTTAGGTTTGGGGTGTTAAGCTGTCTCACAAACTGAGAATACCTTTGTTTCTCTCCTAGCGGTTGCTGGAGAACCCAGCCTAGCGTACGCAGGAGGGGCCTCAAAACGAGCCCAATAACCCTTTTTGTTCAGGAACATGCCTTAACGCACATAGGGATCCTTACTGTGATTTAAGGCATATTCTACAGTTAAGGGCATATTCCTTAATTAAGAAGGGCATATTCCTTAATTAAGGGCATATTCCTTAATTCAGGGGTATCGGGCTCTTTGGGTACTTGTTCCAAGCACTCGCAGCCCTCAGCCGCCCAGCACTGGCTCAGGGCTCTGGCGGCCTTGAAGCGCGCCAGGTCCGTGCCTCGCATAGAGGATTCTTAGGGTTGTCAGGGTGAACCCTAAACGACCGCTAACCCTAAACCCTAAACCCTAAACCCTAAACCCTAAACCTTAAACCTTAAACCCTAAACCCTAAACCCCCAGACCGGTAAACCCTTAAACGTCCAGCCCCATGGTTCGGAGGGGGTGAGGCAAGGGCCAACCTCCCTTACGGGCTTGCGTAGTTCTTAGGGTTTAGGGTTCAGGGTTTGGGGTTGGGGGTTTAGGGTTTAGGGTTTAGGGTTTAGGGTGACCGTATGGCCGTATGGACATGAGGGTTCCAAGGGTTTGGGGCTTGAGAAGGCTTAGGGTTTTAGGGTTTAGGGTTTAGGATTTCAGGGTTGAGGGTCGCGAAAGCATCGAGGGCTTGAGGGCTTCGGATTCGGACTTCGTTGCTGAGACTCGCGGTTTAGGGTTTGGGGTTTAGGGTTCTGCTGTGTCTGGATTCAGCAGGGTCCTTAGCGTGCCTCGGCGGGTGAGGGTTTAGGGTTTGCCGAGACCCGCCTACCCGTTAAGATGCCCCCGACTAGTCCAAAAAGCAACTTTTGGGATCTCAAGCCGTGTAGGCCCCAAATCTTAATTAAGTCCCGTATTTCTGAAAAGTTTAGGGCCTTTCCTGAGCTTAGTGGCTTAGTGCCCCGTTTGGGTTCGGGAAACCCTAAACCCTGAACCCTAAACCCTAAACCCTGAACCCTAAACCCTAAACCCTAAACCCTAAACCCTAAACCCTAAACCTTACAGTAACTAACCATGCCTGCTTTTTGAGGCCGATTGTCCTCTAAGGCCGGCGCTGTTGTCCGAGAGGATGCCTTGGAGAAGAGTGCTCAGGCGTTGGGCTGCAGGGGAGGAGAAGAGGAGAGAAATGAAGGTTCAGGGTTTAGGGTTTAGGGTTTAGGGTTTAGGGTTTAGGGTTTAGGGTTTAGGGTTTAAGGTTTAGGGTTTAAGGTTTAGGGTTTGAGGCTTAGGGTTCAGGGTTTAGGGTTTTAGGGTTCAGGGTTCAGAGTTCAGGGTTTAGGGTTCAAGTTTGAGGGCTTCGGGTAGATCCCCAATTGCGCCTGCAACTGAGACAAAGAACACTGTGAAGGCAAAGAAAGGCAAAAAAAAGGAGAGGAAGAGATGCATCTGCACCAACTTCTTTGCGTTGCTGGCGCAAAACCCCAAGCTCCAAACCCTAAACCCCAAAGCCGAAACCCTAAACCCCTAAACCCCCAAACCCTAAACCCTAAACCCCAAACCAAACCCTAAACCCTAAAGCACGCGGATTGATTATTTATGGTTCAGGGTTTCGTTCTTTTGCACCCGCTAGGAGTCCTTAACCGCAGTGTAGATCCACGGGTTTGTTCTTGGTACTGAACCCTAAACCCTAAACCCTAAATCCTAAATAAACCCTAAGCCTGAAAAAATGAAGGCCTGAACCCCTTGAAACCCTGAACCCTTTCTTAGGGGTACCCTTTTTGGGGGGATAAGGTTGGGGGGAAACCAAGACCCCAAAGCGCCCCTAACCGTAAAGAGCTGCACAACCTCAAGCCCCGGCTTTCCCAGCGGCTTGGGGCTTAGAATTTAGGGCGTTTAGAATTTAGGGTTTAGGTATTTAAGGGTTTGGACTTTGGGTTTAGGGTTTAGGGTTTAGGGTTTAGGGTTTAGGTATTTAAGGGTTTGGACTTTGAGTTTAGGGGAGCGTTCACGCCTTGAAGCCCCTTATTTTGCAACCCTGCACGGCCCTAAGGCCTTTCAACCCCCTTCATACGCCTTCAAACCTTCAACCCAAAACGAACGAAACCCTGAGCCCTAAACCCTGAACCCCCTAAACCCCCAGACCGCTAAACCCTACAAGTAGAGCCTAAACCCTAAACCCTAAACCCTAAACCCTAAACCCTAAATACTAAACCCTAAACCCTAAACCCTAAACCCTAAACCCTAAACCCTAAACCCTAAACCCTAAACCCTAAACCCTTGCCGGGCCGCTTGAGGGAGGCTCGGCCACCCAGTCTTCGAGAGACGGGGCTTCGGTAGATCGCGGTTCGATGCCTGCCGGGAAGGGCTCCAGGGGTTTTTGCGGGGTTTAGGGTTAGGGTTTGGGGTTTGGGGTTTGGAGTTTGGGGTTTGGGGTTTGGGGTTTGGGGCTTGGGGTTTGGGGTTTAGGTTTAGGGTTTAGGGTTTGGGGTTTAGGGTTTAGGGTTTGGGGTTGGGGGTTTTGAGGAGTTTGGGTATACTGCTTCAGTAAGTACAACCAACAATCAACCCCAGTTTAGGGTTTGGGGCTCCAGGCGTTTTGGAGGTTTGGGTTTAGGGTTGGGATGTTCCCCTGTATACTAACAGTCCTCAATGGGGATTATAGACCCGCCCCCCCCCCCCCCCCCCCATTACAATCGCGATTAAGGACTGTTGGCACAAGCGGGAACATCCCAAGGTTTAGGGCTTGGGGTTTGCTCGTGACCCGACGACACTCCAGGAAGAGTTCCTCCCATCCTTGGGGGAGGTCGGTGTGGGCAGTACTCGGCGGGAGGCGGCGACTCGGCAAGGCGAAGCAAACGCGGGAAGAAGCCGTTGCGGCCTCCCGCCTGGCCCTTCACCAGCCAGGCTTGCACCCCTCCCCCCCTGCTTAAAAGGACCGGGATGATCACTCATTTAGGGTTTAGGGCTTAGGGCTTAGGGTTTAGGGTTTAGGGTTTAGGGTCTAGGGTCTAGGGTTTGAGGTTTCGCTTCGAGTTTCTTAGAAACGTCAGCGCCAAACCCTCAAAGCCTTCGAACCCATCTTGTGCGCAGCCCGGAGCCGCATGAGCTCCCCGTCAGCCCAAAGAGCCCAGTATTGCTTAATTAAGCAATATACCTTAAATAATATAGGGGTCCTGAATATGATTTAAGGAATATTCCTTAATTAAGCAATATTGGGCTCTTTGGGAGCATCCCGCCCATCACCCAGCCCTATACTCGAAAGAAAGATTAGGGTTTAGCGTTTAGGGTTTAGGGTTTGAGGGTTTAGGGTTAAGCCGAGAAGCTGAACCCTTAAAGCTGAGCAGTCCTAGAAAGACAACTTGACACTAGGAAGCCCTTCCAAAAAGACCTCACCGAGCCCTTGTAATCACCTTGCGCCGCTCCTTGAGCCCTGACCCTAAACCCTAAACCCGAATCCCAAAACCCTAAACCCTAAACCCTAAAAAGACCTGCACAACCCCAGAAAACCATTGAAACAACTCTCCACAAGCCTTCAAAACAACCTTTCCTTACTCTGCGCTTCGAACAGCCGCTGTAAACAATTTCAAAAAAACCCTTACCAAAGGGTTTAGGGTTTAGACTTTAGGGTTTAGGGTTTAGAGTTTAGGGTTTAGGGCGTTTTAAACCTTATTTTTCAACACCCTCACGACCCCGAGTGCCCAATACCCCCTAATTTCAGGAATGTATCTTGAAGCTGTATTGGCTTTAGGGTTCAGGGTTTCGGGATATACCTGAAAACTATACAAGGATGCTTCTTCTGACTTTCTAGTCATTGTTTTTTCTGGCTGGTTCTTGATAGGGAATGAGGGAATGAGGGCCCCATAGAATCCATTAAAGGGTACATATAGGGCCCTCATTCCCGCATTCCCTACTAGAGCCAGGGGGTTTGGGGGGCAACCCTAAACCCTAAACCCTAGGCCCAAAACCCTAACCCCAAACCCCAAACCCTAAACCCTAAACCCTAAACCCTAAACCCCCGGACTCGCCCCAAGCCGGATGTGGCCTGCCAGAGGCTGCGCGGGCGCCGCGGCGCACGCCCGCAGGGGCGGCGCAGCTGAGCCAGAAGGGGTCTTTAGGGGGTTTAGGGGCATATGGCTCTAGGGTTGAGTGCTGGGGAAAGTACATAAAGGTGTGTCTCTATGTTGATACTTGTATATCTAAGTACGTATGTATTTGCATGTTTACATCTGATCATATGAACTCTGGCTCCATGAAGGTGTTTGTTTATGGTTCACGAGTCTTGGGGGGCTCGGACGCAGAGTTAAACCCGAAACCCTAAACCCTAAACCCTAAACCCTAAACCTTAAACCCTGAACCCTAAACCTTAAACCCTGAACCCCAAGAACAAGGCAGAGTTGAAAGCCCCGGCGGCCTGCAACCGGCTCGGTTGGCGGCAGGGAAGCCATGGAAGGGGCTAGTAACGACTCCTAAACCCTAAACCCTAAACCCTAACCCTAAACCCTAAACCCTAAACCCTAAACCCTAAGCCCTAAACCCTAAACTCTAAAACCAGTAGAATAGCTTGGGGTTTGAAGGGTTGGGCGTTGCTGGAGCATCCAGTCTCATCCCTCATATGCAACCGTGCCTCTGTAGACCACGAAAGAAATCTTCCACAACCCTCTAAGCGTTCTTGCGGGGTTTAAGGTTTCGGGTCTAGGGTGTAGGGTGGGGTTTCGGGTTTGCGGTTATCCCAATGTATAAATCCTAGACCCTGAACCCTGAACCCTAAAACCCTCCAAACCAAAAAGGGCCCCCACACCATCCTGCATGCTGGGAGGGCCAACGGCTGCGTGCCTTTGGATCGATTGTCGTAAAGCGTCTCCCGGGCAAGCTTGCAGGATCATACTGGTAAGTCTCAAGGCTCCCGTATTCTCCTCTAGACCCTGAACCCTACCCTAAACCTCAAAACGCGTAGAAGCCCTCCAGACACTTTAAACCCAAGAAACCTGTAAAACCCCATACACCCTGAACCCCATACGCCCGACAAACCCTACAAGCCCTACAACCCCTACAAACCCATAGACCCCACAAACACTACCCCTAAAACAAACCCTATAGAACCCCAAAGTTAAGCCGTAACCCCCCCCCCCAAGCCCTCAGGTCAGGTCTTATAAACCCCCTATAAAGGTTTATAAGGCCCTGAAAGCCCTAAAGCCGCTAAAGCCTCCAAAAGCCCTAAGCCCTTGCATCCTGGGGTTTGGAGTCAGAACAGTTGGGCCCAGGGCTTCACAAACTTTCCCCTCAGAATCCAGGGTTTAGGGTTTAGGGTTTAGGGCTTAGGGTTTAGGGTTTGGGGTTTAGGGCTTAGGGCTTAGGGTGTGGCTCTTGGGCCTAGAGTTCACGGCGTGGGTCTGCGGGTAGTTTGGGGCATCGGGTAGATTAACAGCTTGTTTAAGTCTCGGCTTCCAATTATGGGCCCTTAACTTGGGTCCCTTGTTAGAACCCTTGCATATACTATACATCATAAGGGCCCACACCTCGGATCCCCATAAACAAGGGCAACGGACGATGTAGGGTTTCGTAAGACTACACGTACGCCCTGTACCAGGGATGCTCGATCGACCACGAAATCGAAGTCGCTAGGTCCATTCGCCAAAGCATACCACTACATGAAGCGCGACTACACCCTGAAAAAAAGGAGTTAGGCTTCTTTTCTCAATGGCCGGTGTTGACCAAGTGAGACGCCGCGGAGCGAACAAAAACGGTAAGCCCACTTGCCCCCCTTGCTTTCGGGCGCTGGAAGTCAGCCTGAGTTTAGGGCTCAGGGTTGAGGGCTCAGGGTTGAGGGCTTCGGGTTTAGGGTTTACCGGGATCATGGAAGCGGAGGGTTGGGGTCTTGGTTCAGGGAGCTTAGGCAGGTTAGGGCTTCGGGCTTAGGGTGGGTAGGCAGGTTAGGGTTCAGAATTCAGGGTTTAGGCTTTAGGATCTAGGGTTTAGAGTTTAGGGTTTAGGGTTTGTGTTTAGGGGCGTTGGGGTTTAGCTAAGGGAATAGGGGACTTACTTGGCTGTTTCTGTTTATACGGGTAAAGTTGGGGGCTCCTTGAGCCTTCTGCCGCGAAGAAGGCTTGGACTGTGTCCGAATCCATGAACGCAAAACCCTAAACCCTAAACCCTAAACCCTAAACCCCCAAACCCTAAACCCTAAATCTTAAACCCGTCCGTGTCCGAATCCAGGAGGGCAAAGTTGAAGACTCGAGGAAATCGAGCTCTCGCTTGGCCCTGAAGCCTCGCAACCTTACAAGAGATAGCCGGGCAAGCACACACACGTATATCTACATATATACTTATACTTATATTTATGTATACATACATTTATACATAGATCGACATATATGTATATATATATATATGTACATATATAGAAACATATATAAAAATATATGTACAGACTCGACTGTCCCCCATGACAAGCCAAGTAAGCCTCCTGAACCCTGAACCCTATAGCATCTATTCGGCTAAGAAAAACCCTGAAATTTTGAGACACCTTTGCATGAAGGGTTTTGGGGTCACCCTAAACCCTAAACCCTAAACCCTAAAACCCTGTTAAGCCCCGAACCCTTTCCTGGCCTGCATCGCACCCAAGAAGTTTAAAATATCTGGCATCGGCTTTACGGTGCTCGGGTTCGGCTGTAGGAGGCCTCCTTATATATATACATGTATATATGCGTGTATATATGCGAATATATGTATATATATATATATATAATACAGTGATTGATAATTATAGTCATTTTTATCGCTATATTTAGGTTTAAAGGTCTATTTATATTTATATATACATACTCTATACATTTTATGTATATGGTAAAGATACTTGTATACACATTCATATGTGATTCAAGAAAAAACGACTTGTCATGTTGTGTTCTATCCTCATCTTTTATATATGTCTATATTGTAGGATCGTACATGCTTCCGGTGCCAAGTCTCAGCTCCATTCAATGTACACGAAGGTCGAGACGACCAACCATTGCATCGTAGGCACTGGGCCCCCAAGGTTTTCTGCACGTTTATGGCTTGGTGCTCGGCCCCTAGGCTCGTTAAGGGTTTAGGGTTTAGGGCTTGAGGCTCCTGGGGATCCTAGAGCCCAGAAAACCTATGTATCAGGGGCTCAGCGCGACAACTCCCTCCTCGCCAACATGCGGTAGGCTTCGGAGAGCACACAGGCAAGAGTTGAGAATGTCGGCAAGCTTGGTTCACCTTTGAGGACACGGGCGGTTTACGAATATAAGGGACCCCCGAATATGGACCCCCCAAAAATGGTAGGATTCCCTTATAATAAGAACCCCGAGAAGGTATCCTGCCCTTAACCCTAAACCCTAAACCCTATAAACCCTAAACCCCTACACCCTGAACCCTAAACCATGAGATGGGACCGGGCATCGTTTGGAGTGCGAACCAAGCAGCCCGAACGCGTCTTGGCTTTGCCAGCTGCGATTCCAACTCTGCGTTGACACTTCGTGGTGTACTTCTGCACCATATGGGTTTAGGGTTTAGGGTTTCGATTTTAGGGTTTAGGGTCAGAGTCACCATTTAGGGCTTAGGGTCTAGGCCTAGGGCTGAGGACTTTCATGTGCCTTCCACACCCACGAAGCCATTGAGAACAGCCCCCCGCCAAAGCGCTGCCGAAACAAATCCTGCGCTAGCCCTAAACCCTAAACCCTAAACCCTAAACCCTAAACCCTAAACCCTAAACCCTAAACCCTAAACCCTAAAACTGCGCCGGTGCGCAAGTGGGCTTCGCGGGCCCAGAGAAGAGTTTAATTACGAGTTTTGACGGTTGCGAGGTTAAGGGTAAACCCTGAACCCTAAACCCAACAACCTAATCCTCTGTCACCTGTGTGCGCGTGTGTGTGTGTGTGTGTGTGTGTGTGTGTGTGTGTGTGTGTGTGTCTAGGTTTGTTTTGGGGCTTCGGATTTTCGAGCAAGGAAGGCGTGCGCTTTCTGGCACGTGCCTTTGGATTCAGGGTGCGGTTTAAAAGGGAGTAGGGAGTTTGGGGGTTTTGAGGGTCAAAGGTTGTGTCCCTTAATCTTATAAACCCTACACCCTAGTCACTGCACTGGCATAGTGACATTACCCTTTTTTCTGCGAATTTCTGTAAACAATATTCGGGGTACCAATACTGATTTAGGTTACCCGCAAGTGTGCGAAGGTCCTATCCGATGATGACGTGGTGGGGGCCAGGGTAAGAAGGCCTGGAAAGCTTTGACCCTCAAGCTTCAAGGCTTGGCCCGATTCCCCTCAACCCGCGACCCCTGCCCGCCCTATGCCCAGCCGCCGTTCCCGCTTACCGCGGGTGAGCAAAAACCCGAAATTGGTTTGGGCTATCTAGATACTAAACCAGGGTTTAGGGTTTAGGGCTCAGGGCTTAGGGCTTATAGGGCTTAGAGTTTAGGGTTTAGGGTGTTAATTAAAGCCAAAGGACAACTTGAGTCTTTGAGGGCTTTTGGGTGTCGGGGTGCCGCGCAAGTCAGATGCTTCGACAAACCTGGATCAGCCGCGGGCGGCCCGCGCGCTCTCAGGACTGCTTGCGACCTGTCAGGGCGCGCATCTGAAGGATTTAGGGTTTAGAGGTTAGGGTTTAGGGGTTTAGGGGCTTTAGGGGTTTTAGGGGTTTCGGAGGCTTTAGGGGTTTAGGGGTTGATCAGATGATGGTTTCAGGCTCAGCGGTAAAAAATGCTCTGAAGCCTAAAGCTGCAGTCCCTAAACCCTACACCCCTCACAAACCCCTAAGCCCTAGACTCCTACACCCCAAGCTCCAAAATCCGAACTTAACCCTAAACCCTAAACCCTACACCCCAGAAGCTCCTACATCCTGGGCGCCCTGGCTCTCGTTGTAGAGGCGGATCAAGTCGGTCACCTAGGGTTGACCAGGGGTTTGAGGTTTGAGGTTTGGGGTTGAGGGGTGGCAGAGGATTTCAGGTTTAGGGGTCGGTTCAGGGTGCAGGGGCTTTGGGGTTTAAGAGTTTACTTTAAACTTTGGGGGGTTTTGGGGTTCAGGGTTTAGGATTTAGGTTTAGGGCTTAGTGCTCGCCTTGCGAACTAAGCTCCACTAGGCTGCGGTTCAGGGTCTAGGGTTTAGGGTTTAGGAACAGCAACCCACCCCCTGCCCACCCCCCCCCCCCCCCCCCCCCCCCACCCCCCCCACCCCCCCACCCCCCCCCCCCCACACCCCCACACCCCCCCACCCCCCACCCCCCCCCCCCCCCCCCCCACCCCCCCAGCCCCCCCACACCCACACCCCCCTACAAGGTCCACCCAACGCTACTCTAAAGAACAGAGGCTCAAAACCTGGAGTGAAGGTTCTTGAGGGATTAGGGTTCTGGGTATAGGGTGTAGGTTAGGGTTAGGTGTTTGGGATTTGGGGACTAGGGTTGGGGTTTCACGGGGGGGGGGGGGTTGCCTATGTTGCAACCTTACGCCAACCACTCCAAGAGTTCGAAGCCTCTACCCCCCCATTCCCACAACACGTCCTCAAACCCCCGAACCCTGGTTTAGGGGTTTAGGGTTTAGGGTTTAGGGTGTAGAGTTTAGCGTTTAGGCTTTCGGGTAACAACGCTTTCCGGCTTTGAGGGTTGAGAGGTTTCAGGCCTCTTGGGTCGGCGGCCTGAGCCGGAGGCTCCTAAATGAAAACAGGCTTACGGCTACGGATAGGTCGTACTCTGCTTTATGGTTTAAGCCTAAGCCCTGCGCCTTGACCCTAAACCCCTAAAGCCCCTAAAGCCCATAAGAATCCTAAAACCCTTAAAGCCCCCAATTCAAAACCAACTTCGCAGTATGGAACCCTCAAAAATCCCGAAAAACCTTCATCGCATGTGCTGGGGCTTTGGGTGGTCCTCTGGGGCACCCCACTCGCGATTGCAGGGCCTCCTTTTCTTCGGTTGAAGCGAGGGCCTCCTGGCGCGATGAGGCTTTAGGGCTTCTGGTTTAGGGTTAGGGTTTAGGGTTTAGGGTTTAGGGTTTAGGGTTTAGGGTTTAGGGTTTAGGGTTTAGGGTTTAGGGTTTAGGGTTTAGGGTTTAGGGTTTCGGGTTTCGAGTTTCGGGTTTAGGGTTTAGGGTCTGGGTGGAGAGCTCTTCTGCTTCTCCACAACTCACCCGAAGAAGCCTCAACCGAAGTCTCAACGAGGATGTTGACGATGGTCGTGCAACGCTCAGTGCTTCAAAATCTCCGCAGAAAACTACTACTTAAAGCCTAAACCCTAAACCCTATAAACCCTATTCAAGATCTCGGAGAGCTTTGAGGAGCAGGGTGTAGGGTTGACGTCGAGATAGCCGACTGCTGGCCCGGCACGATGGGGCGTGGAAGGGTTCGGAGCTTTTGTCTTTCAGGTTAGGGTACCCTATATACCCTAAGCCCTAAGCCCTAAACCCTAAATAACCCCTAAACAACAAACCCCAAACCTCAAACCCCAAACCCGAAACCCTCAACCCTGAACCCTAAACCCTATCTAAGAGGGCTCCAGGGGTATCAATTCACACCATCCCCCCCCCCCCGCCGCTGCCTCCTCGTAGAGGCCCTGCCTGCCATCCAGGAGTCACAAGCAGAACCCTTGAACTCTAAGTGGCCCGAGAGGGGGTTTTGGGTTTAGAGTTTATAAGAGTTTAGGGTTTGAGGTTTCGGGTTTAAGGTTTAGGGTTTAGGCCTGAAACTCTAACCATTGAACCCCCAAGGGTGCCATGGCGCTCTGAGATGTGGCATTAAGGGCTTAGGGGGCCCTTATGCTAACAGTCCTTAATACTCATTATAGTACCCTTGATATAATCCCGATTAAGGACTGCTAGTAATTATAAGGGGGAACATCCCAAGTCCTAGGGCTTAGCTAGAAGGTTTGCGGCCGTCACTGGGCTTCGACGATGACCTGCACCAGTGTTTCTATAGATTGCGTGGGGCATCCACAACGATGGCTCCCCGAAGAACGCCCTGAATCCCTCCATCCTCGACCCCAAAACTTCGCAACCCAAAAAAAACAACAAGCCACAAAGGCGAGCCCAATCCCAAAACCCTGAACCCTGGAGCCCTAAACACCCAACACCTGACCCCTAAACCCTAAACCCTAAACCCTAAACCCTAAACCCTAAACCCTAAACCCTAAACCCTAAACCCTAAACCCTAAACCCTAAAACCCCCCCCCCCCCCCCCCCAAAAAAAAAAAAAAAAAAAATGCGAGCGCACCAGCACTTGGCATTGAGCATCATTTGAGCCAGGAGTGGCTCCACAGGGGGCAAGACCTGGCAGGAGGCAGAAGGGGGGGGTTTGGGGTTTAGGGTTTAGGGCTTAGGGCTTAGGTGTAAGGTTTAGGGTCTAGAAGGGCCCCTTGCGAGGCTCTAGAATTTACAGGGTCTACGGGTGCTTGTTGGGGTTTTATGGGGTTTAGAGGGTATGTGTGGTATATAGGGTTTAAAGGTAGCCCAGCCCCAAACCCCAAACCCCAAACCCCAAACCCTAAACCCCAAACCCTAAACCCCAAACCCCAAACCCCAAACCCCAAACCCTAAACCCTAAACCCTAAACCCGAAACCCTAAACCCTAAACCCTAAACCCTAAACCCTGACAGCTCAGGAAGTTTAGAGCTTAGGGAGCTTAGGGCTGAGGGAGCTTCTCGGGCTTCATGGGCCCTGCAGGGAGTTTGAGGACTTCCAGGGTGCAGGGTTTAGGGTTTAGGGTTTAGGGATTAGGGTTTAGGGTTTAGGGTTTAGGGTTTAGGGTTTGGGGCTTAGGGCTTAGGGTTTAGGGTCCCATACCAAGTGCAAAGGCAAACATACGAAGGTCCGACCCCAAGGAAGGGCGCTTGACGAAGCCCCACACCCTCAACCCTACAGTCCCCAAACCCGAAACCCTCTGAGGGAAGTTACCTGGTCCCTTACCAGGGGCCCTTAAAGGGGTACCCCTTATATAGGGGACGTTAGGGACCATATCAAGGGCCAATAAAACTATCAGAAACCCTCAACTCCCTAAACCCCAAACCCACTGAAGCCCCCGAAGCCCGACAACTCCCTAAACCCAGCAACTCCCTAAACCGACAACTCCCTAAACCCTAAACCCTATACCCTAAACCTCAAAGCTCCCTAAACTCCCTATAAACAACCTTGGGCTATTTAGAGTTTAGGGTTTAGGGTTCATAGGGTTTAGGGCTGAATATTTTGGGCTTAGGCTTTAGGGTTGGGGGTTGAAGTTTTAACATCGGCCTTGATGACGGTCATCAGGAAGGGGGCCACAAGGTACTCAATGAAGCCGAACTGGACAGGAGCTCCAAAAAAATTGAGGGGCTTGGGGCTTAAGATCCTGAACGCTGAACTTCCCTGAACTGTTTGGGGTTTAGGGTTTAGGGTTAGGGTTTAGGGCTTGGAGTTTAGGGTTTAGGCTTTAAGGTTTAGGGACTTAGCGTTCAGGATTCAGGGATCCAGGGTTACAGCGTTTAGGGAGGAAGGGTTCGGGGGTAACCTAGCAGGTGTTTCATATTCTCGGCAGAAATAAGCCTAGACTCAGGTAGCCTAGAACCTTAGGAACCTTTAACGCCTGAGGAACAAGAATCCTAAGCCTTTGAAAGGCAAGAATAGCGAATAGCAACTAACATACTCAACCCAAAACCCTTTGTCACCCTTAACCCCCCCCCCCCCGTAACCCTAAACCCTCACAACCCGAAACCAGACAAGACCTTCAGCCAACACCAGCTAGGGTAGCTGGGGACTTCATTTGGGGTTTAGGGCTTAGGGCTTAGGGTTTAGGGTTTAGGGTTTAGGGTTTAGGGAACATAAGCTGCTGCTAGCCCCAAAACCTGTGCGACTCGCACCGTGAGGTGCTGAGTCTAGGCCTATTTCAGTAAGAATGGCACAAAAGGCAGGACCATAAACTAGCTCAGGGACTTAGAGGATCGGGTTCCGGGTTCAGCAAATGACTCGCTGGCTACACATTCAACAAGTCCCAGAACTGCTCATGACCAGCGTTCTGAAACCAAAGCGGTCGCGGTTAAGAGCATAGGGCTTGGTAAGGAACAACTATTTCGGCGTGGTGCCCAGTTCAAAACGCCTTTCAGAACCCTAAACCCTAAACCCTAAACCCTGGAGCTCCAATCGGCCTGGGCCAAAGGCAAGTTTGCCTTGAAGCGGTCGTTCATGGCCTCTCACTGATGAGATTTGGGTTTAGGGTTTAGGGTTCAGGGTTTAGGGTTTAGGGGTTAGGGTTTAGGGTTTAGGGTTTAGGGTCTCACTTGCACAAAGCTCAGGGTTTAGGGCTTTGGGTTGCGAAGGTCCGGAGCAAAGAATGCCCACAAGCCCCTTTAAGTATGGAAGTTTACTGAGGAACCCAAAATAGCATACCACAGGGCTCGCGGTTTGAGGGTTCAGCCTTTCGGGCGCTCTGGGGAACGCCGCTCCCTACTCAGCCCACCCTAAAGTAAACCCTCAGCCCTAAAGTTTAGGTTTAGGGTTTAGGGTTTAGGGTTTAGGGTTTAGGGCTTAGGGTTTAGGGTTTAGGGTTTAGGGTTTAGGGTTTCGGGAGGGCCTAAACCCTGAACCCCCCCCAGGCGCCTGGATCGGCAGCCCCAGAGCCTTCTCGTGGTCGCCTTGGAGGAAGTTCTCCTCCATCGCCTGAAGCCCACTTGCAGGATCTTTAGGATTTAGGGTTTAGGGTTTAGGGTTAGGGTTCAGAGTTTAGGGTTTGGGGTCTCTCCTCCATCGTCTGAAGCCCACTTGGAGGATCAGGGTACTTATTGTCCCTATACTACTTAGAGACTCAGGGTACTTATTACACCAATAGCAACGGGGTTTAGGGTTTAGGGTTTAGGGTAACTGTACGTATAACCCATTCAAATACCATATTAGGGCACTTAAGGGGCTTGCAAGTGGGTTAGAAGAAGTTCTTCTCCATCGCCTGCAGCCCCAGGACGCAGATTAAGGGGAACTGAGGAAGAGCCCTTCAACCACAATTACGGATCCGGTTTAGGGTTCATAGGGTTCAGGGTTCAGGGTTCAGGGTTAGGGTTCAGGGTTTAGGGTTTAGGGTTTAGGGTTTAGGGTTTAGGGTTTAGGGTTTAGGGTTTAGGGTTTAGGGCTTAGGGCTTAGGGTTTAGGGTTTAGGGTTTAGGGTTTAGGGTTTAGGGTTTAGGGTTTAGGGTTTAGGGTTTAGGGTTTAGGGTTTAGGGTTTAGGGTTTCGGGTTTCGGGTTTCGGGTTTCGGGTTTAGGGTTTAGGGTTTAGGGTTTAGGGTTTATAATTTAGGGTTTAGGGTTTAGGGTTTACGGTTTAGGGTTTAAGGTTCGGGTTTATGATTTAGGGTTGCTAGCTGCTAGCACCCTAAACCCTACAAAGACCCTCTTTACCTACATTTTATCGGATTATACCTACATAATTGAGGTTAGTTAGCTACCAAACCCTACCAGGTAAAATCCCTTTAATGCCAAAGGGCCACAAAAGAAAGCATCTAGTCCCAGGTAAAACCCTATAAATCCTAGAATCCCCCAGAATGAAAGCATCATCCCACGTTAATTAACTTAGGTAAATCAGAGTCCCAGGTAAACCCCGCTATAAACCCCCAAATGAAAGCATCTTCCCATTCGCAACGCGCCTTCTGCGCCCAGATCTTGCCTCGGAAGGGTTCAGGTTTTACGGTTCAGGGTTGGGGTTTTAGGGTTTGGGGGTTTCGGGTTTGGGGTGTAGGGTTTACGGTTTACAGCCCTGAAATCCACCCGAAAGCTCATTGCTGTGGATTTTGCGTGATGACTATGGGGCTCCGACTGGGGTTTTGAGCTCAAAAAACTCGATGCTGAGCCCTCAACTCACCACTACTACTTGCTTATAAGAAGCGCCCCAAGAAACCGTAAGCCCCATATTACCCTTATACGGAAGAATACGTTCATAAAAATGGGGGGGGGGTCTTCAGCAAATAGCAAACTACCTTTGGCTTGAAGCTTCAAAAAAGTTCCGGGTCTTCCAGGTGCTTGCCGGATCTTTCAAGGGCTCCAGGCTGCAGTGGGGGGATAGGGTTTAGGGTTTGGGGTTTGGGGTTTGGGGTTTGGGGTTTGGGGTTTGGGGTTTGGGGTTTGGGTTTTGGGGTTGGGGGTTCGGGGTTCGGGGTTTGGGGTTTTGGGGTTCGGGGTTCGGGGTTTGGGGTAGGACTTTAAGTTGGGATGTTCCCCCTTATGCTAACTCTCCCTAGAGGGATTCTCAGAGGGATACTATAATCCCTATTTGGGACTGTTAGCATAAAGGGCGAACATCCCAAGCCTTAAGTGCTGACCGGGGCTGGTCCTACAAGGGCCTGAGGCTGCTGTGTCTTAAAGCTTTCGGGTGAGTTCTTTAGGGTTTAGGGTTTAGGGTTTGGGGTTTAAGGTTTTTTGGTCATCCAGTCATGCAGGGCTTTGGCCGTGCCATGTCTGTGCTTGCGCTGAGGCGGCAACGCTTTATTTACCAATGTTCACCGAAATTGTTGTTTGTCGGCCGACCTATTGCATCAGGAAACTACTACTCCTAGTCTGAAAGCACAGTGCATCACAGAGTACCCGACCTACATCGTATCAGGAAACTGCTACTCAATAATTAGTCTGAAAACACAGTAGCGTTCCAGAGTACGGCTGAAGGTTCTTGAGGCTTCTCCCTTAAGGTCATAACATGGTCCCTCAGTATGGGCCCGAAAACAGGGGAACCCCCGGAAATACACCATTTATTCATAGGACTCCGCAGCCATTGTGCTTCAGAGGCCGTGCTGCTTCATTTTCGCGTGCTGCTTCACCGCGGCACGCACATGCTGAAGCAGCACAAAAAAGCGAAGCCGCACCAATGCTGACTATAAAAGGTTCAGGGTTTAGGGTTTAGGGTTTAGGGTTTAGGGTTTAGGGTTTAGGGTTTAGGGACCTGGCTGCGTCTGGGGCCCGCGGCAAATGCGGAACGGCTTCGCGGAGTTCGACGTGTCCGCTAGGTGCACCCTGGCGGCTGCAGGCAACCCTCAACCCTAAACCCTAAACCCCAACCCTAAACACTAAACCCTACATTACTAGTATGTGCTTGGGCCCCCAGTTCCTTATGTAGGAGGTACTTTACGGCGCAAGTATACCCGATTTAGGTACATGGACCCGGACCCTAAAGGATTGATGTCTACTTCCTGGGGTTTATGGTTTACCGTTTGGGGGGGGGGGGGGGGGGGGGGATGGCTATATGGTTTTTTTGCGATTAAGGGTTTAGGGTTTAGGGTTTAGGATTTAGGGTTTAGGGTTTGGGGTTTAGGGTTTCGCCATGACCGAGGTGCATGAGGTTGATCAGGGTCTGCTTGTTGTTGGAGTCCTTGAAGACCTGGGCGAGAGATTCCACGCTTCAGGGTTCAGGGTTTTGGGTTTTCAGGGTTTAGGGTTTAGGGTTTTAGGGTTTAGGGATTTAGGGTTCAGGGTTTTAGGGTTTAGGGATTTAGGGTTTAGGGTTTAGGGTTTGAGGATTTTAGGGTTTAAGGGCCTATAGATCCCACTCTCTGGCCGCTGGGGTGCAGCTCCTTCTCCTAAGAAACCTACTTTCCCATGGCTTCGTATCATTATCACACTCCCTATACGAAGGGTTTTGGGTAGCCTACAACAAACTAACCCTAAACACCTCATCATGTGGGATGTTCACGCTTATACTAATGGTCCTTAATAGGGATTCAACAAAAATCCCTTCTCAGGACTGTTTTCTTACGGAGGAACATCCCAAACCCTATCCTATGTTGGGGGCCCTGACATTCAAGCCTCATTCCTTCGCCCTCAGCCCTGACCCGAGTGCCAGGCATCCGTCACCTCGGGAATGGGAAAGATGGGCTCCTGTGCGAGGCACGAACAGAAGCCTAAACCTTAAACCCTGAACCCTAAACCCTAACCCTGAACCCTGAACCCTGAACCCTGAACCCTGAACCCTGAACCCTGAACCCTGAACTCTAAACCCTAAACCCTAAACCCTAAACCCTAAACCCTAAACCCTAAACCCTAACCCTGAACCCTGAACCCTGAACCCTGAACCCTGAACCCTGAACCCTGAACCCCAAGAGTGCTCAGAGTTTCAGGGCGTAGGGTTGAGATTTGGGGTTGTTTTGGACGAGGGCTTTTGGGTTTGAGGGCTTTACGGCTGCAAGGGGCTTCAGGGATGTCAAGGGTTTTCAAGGGTTTTGGGTTTAGGGTTTAGGCGCAGGGTTTAAGGTTCAAGGGCGTTGAGGGATTGGAGTTTGGGGCTTCTGGGCTTTAAAGGGTTTAGAGTTTTTGGCATTAGCAGGTGCCTTTTCGGTAATTGGCCTAAACCCTAAACACTAAGCCCTAAAGCCTAAACCCTGAACCCGAAATCCTGAACCTTACGACAGGGTTTTGATCTTCTCTTCCAGGCTTTGCTGAAGACTGGGCGGGCTTGTCGACCTTCGGCAAAGGGATCTTCGGAACGGTTGCCCGGATGGCTGCTGACGTCGAGCGCTGTGGTTGCTTTGTCGGCATCCTTGGGATCTTTCGAATCCTTGCGCTCGCCCTAAACCCTAAACCCTAAACCCTAAACCCTAAACCCCAAACCCCAAACCCTAAACCCTAAACCCTAAACCCTAAACCCTAAACCCTAAACCCTAAAATCAAGCTGCCAAAAGGCTCCTTGGAGGCAGCCTCCATGGCAACCTAGAACTCAGAGCTGGACCGCCATCTTCTGCCGTCGCGACCCCATGCGGCACCCGCTCTGCCCCTAACCCTAATGATTAGGGTTTAGGGTTTAGGGTTTAGGGTTTCCTAAATCCCTAACCCCTAACCCCCCTAAACCCCACTCCCCAGCACAACCTCCTCGTCTTCCTCCACCTGCTCCCTTTCCACCCCCTAAACCCAAAACTCAAAACCCTAAACCCTGAACTCTAAACTCGAAACCCTAAACCCTGAACCATAAACCCAAAACCCTGAACCCTAAACCCGCCTCCTCATCTTCCTCCACCTGCTCCCGGTAGAGGTCGGCTGCGGGTGAGAGGACCTGATCGAAGACCCGAATCCGGCTGCAGCGACAGACCCTGAAGCCCAAACCCTAAACCCTGAACCCTAAACCTTGAACCCTAAACCCTAAACCCTAAACCCTAAACCCTAAACCCTAAACCCTAAACCCTAAACCCTAAACCCTAAACCCTAAACCCTAAACCCTAAACCCTAAACCCTAAACCTAAGCACGGAGTCCAGGCCTCGGAGTTCATCTCGTAGAACATCTGCACCTTCACCGGGTTTGGAGTGTAAGCTCTCTCGGTTTTCTATTCTATAAGTATGAATATAATATTTGAATATATACATACAAAGATAAATAAATGATTTAAATGAGTGAATAAGTCTATATATATATGTATTAATTATGTATTATGCATCTGTTTTTTTTTTTTTTGGTCAGGGGGGAGGGGGGTGGGTTGGGTTTAGGATTAGGATTTCAGGTTTAGGTGGTCAGAAACGTGGGCGGGCCTTCTTCACAGCCTGAAAGTGCTGCGCCTGAGGCGCGGCCCAAGCACCCCGGGCTCCCAGCAACGAGGAGGGTGGGCGGCATGCAGCCTAAACCCTAAACCCTAAACCCTAAACCCTAAACCCTAAACCCCCTAAACCCTATAAACCCTAAACCCTAAACCCTAAACCCTAAACCCTAAACCCTAAACCCCAAAGCCACCCGAGAAACAAAGGGCTCGGCTTTTGAAAGGCGCCCTTGAAGTCCTTGAAGGGACACGCACTTCGGGAAGCTACAATGTTACCATGTTAGCTCGGAATTTTTTAGGGTTTAGGGTTTAGGGTCTAGGGTTTAGGGTTTAGGGTACTTGAGCACCCAGATGCAATTGCAAATCCCCCTCGCCAGGGTTGCGAAGCTGGGAGACAAAAGCCGCAAGAAAACCCCAGCCTATGCCCTCAGCACATGTCCCCAAAACCTTGGATATCGGATGAGGCTTTAGGATTTAGGAATTAGGGTTTAGATTTTACATCTAAAGCTTCTGAGCGAAAACATACTGTCTCCGCATCCCCTGTCTGAAGTCGCAAGGCGAAAAGCAATACAAAGAAAAACGCAGAACAAGTTCGGTGGAACTGCCGCGGCTTATTCTCAGGGTAGTTGCATGGTTCGTTAGTACGGGCCCTTAGAAGGGGACGCCTGATACACCCTGCATATACTCTTACAAGTTCAGGGCCCACACATTCGAACCCCTGTAAAGGAGGTAAGGGACCATATTAGGGGCCCATGAAGCTACCCTTAGAGGCTTGCCGACTCCCTAAACCCCTCAACCCCTCAACCCCTCAACCCCTAAACCCCTAAACCCCTAAACCCCTAAAACCCTAAAACCCTAAAACCCTAAAACCCTAAAACCCTAATACCCTAAAACCCTAAAACCCTAAAACCCTAAAACCCTAAAACCCTAAAACCCTAAAACCCTAAACCCTAAAACCCTAAACTACTGGGCTGCCATGCTGTGTCGGTGTTGAGGATGGCGGCAATCGTGACCTGCGGGTGTTGCGACTGAGGGTGTCGTGGGTCAGGAATTCCGCGTGGCGTGGTGGGGCATGCCTGAGAATCAACTTTCCCTAACCCCTAAACCCTAAACCCTCAACCCTAAACCCTAAACCCTAAACCCTAACCCCTAAACCCTAAACCCTGGGATGTTGTGGGCCACTTCCATGGCCAAAGTCTTACTCAGAAAGTCGAGCCAAGACTGGCTTGCAGATTCTGTGGTCCCGATACCGATGAGGCCTTGGGGTTCTAGGGTTTAGGGTGCAGGGTTCAGGGTTTTCGGGTCTACTTTCTAGGGTTTTGCGCTTAACAAGAATTCAGCGTTGCAGGAGCTTCCGCTTGAGCTGGGGTGCCCTCTGCTTCGGGCTTGACTTGTCTTGGCATGACTCGAGTCCTTGAGAATGCAATCCAACTCCAGATGTATGTATGTATGTATGTATGTATGTACGTATGTATGTATGTATGTATGCACGTATGGTTATTGCGTCTAAACATTCACATGTATATAAACCCTGAACCCTAAACCCAGGAGAAAACCGCTCCCAAGCAAAAAGACGACTTGACACACGGAACCCTTTAATCCTGAACCCTAAAGCCTAACGCCTAGTTTGACCCCCTTCCCAGCTCGACTTCAGTCTCCTTCACTGCGAAACCCCTGGCGAGTCTTGGGGTGGGCTTGGGGGTCCTATAGCAGTTAACGTGTCCTATGGCTAATCAGGAACATTTGAACATAGCTCCAACATTTGTTCAAAATAATCAGCTATGTCCCCTCTACACACCAAAAAAGCTCCGGGAGCCTACGGCAAATCTTCATGTGCCACTGTTGGCGTTCAGGGTGTTGCAGAGCAGGCTGGATTTAAGGTTTTCGGGTGTGATGTAGGGGTTAGGGCTCTAAATCTCAAACCACCCTAAACCCTGACAAAACCCTGAACTGAACTCCCCCAGAGCGCCTTGCGAACGGTATGGTACATGCTCCTGGAGAGGGGCTCCTGAAGTGGCACTGGGCTGAACTCATTTAGGGTTTAGGTCTTGGGGTTTAACCCCCTCAACCCTCAACCTCATACAGTGCTCAAATCCGAAATCCGCCATACACCCACGCTCTGAGGGCAAGGAGCCAAAAAAGAACGGTGCCTGTCCTACTTCTTCTGAGTGGGGCGCATGAAGCCACTAAACCCCTAAAAGCCTCGACCCTAAACTCCAAAAAGCCTCAAACCACCCTAGACCCCACCCAATCCCTAAACTGGGGTCAGAGTTCAGGGACAAGTGCGAGCTCAGGCTTGGGTCTGGGCTTCAGGGTTTAGCGTCTAGGGCTTAGGTTTGGGGTTTAGGCCTCTCTGTGACGTGTTGGAAGGGTACACGGGCTTCAGGTTTCGGGTTTTCGGGGATTTAGGGTTTCTCCGTGTAAACAGAATGATGTTGGGGCCCAAGTACATACTAGACAGGTGCATGGGCCCCTAGGTAGTGTTTCGGGTGTAGGCTCTAGGGTGCAGGCGGGAACTCCAAGCGAGGAGAAGTCAGCATTGTGCGGCCTTTGGAAATCCTAAGCTCCTTAAGTCCTACTCCCTATAAGCTCTCTTTCTATAGCCCTAAACCCTAAACCCTAAACCCTAAACCCTAAACCCTAAACCCTAAACCCTAAACCCTACAGCCCAAGCTCCCTCAACTCCCGAAACCCCACACTCCCAACAAAAAAGGTGAGACAAAGAGCGCCCACAGGGTTTGGATAACCCTAAACCCTAAACCCTAAACCCTAACGCCTCAAGAAACGCCTGAGAACCCAAAAAGGCGGCGGACTCCCACGATCAGAAGGTTTAGGGTTTAGGGCTTAGGCCCTGGGGTTTTGGCTTAGTTCCTGAGTTCACAAGCCCCAAAAAGTGTAGACGTTCAGTTCTATATGGGATGATAGTACCCCAAAAGTGTACTCATTCAGCTACTAAATTAGGGTTTAGGGATGAGGTTTGGGGCTTAGGCTTTAGGTGGTAAGGCACAAGAGGTGAACCTGTTGGGAAATGAGCTCCCTCAAACAGTCGTGCAAATTCCACCGAGAACATGTGCAGCTAAACAGCTAAGCTCTGAACGCAAACCCTGCACTCTCAACCCTAAACCCTAATCAACACTCTCAACCCTATACCCTATACCCTATACCCTACACCCTACACCCTAAACCCTAAACCCTGAACCCTGCAGTAGGCTGCGGCTGGGTGCCCCGACAAAGATGGCGCAGTGGGGTTGGCTGACGATCTCCTTGGAGCTCAGAGGCTTGGCCAGTGTTCCTAGGGGGTAGGGTTCAGCGTTTAGGGTTTAGGGTTGAGGGTTTAGGGTGTAGGGTTTCGGGTTTAGGGGTTAGGGCTCAGGCTATAGGATTTAAGGTTTAGGGTTTAGGCTATATAGGGGTTTAGGGTTTAGGCTATAGGGTTTAGGGCAACCAAAAGCACCATTGTTTAGTGTATGCTGGGACCTTAAGGGTTTAGTGTCTGATGTCGAAGACGCTCAAAGCCTAACCCCCCCAAAACAGAGTCCTTTTAGGAAGCCCCCCAAGCCCTCCGTCTGCCTCAAGCCACCAATCCCACCCCTAAACAAGTCCAAGCCCCAAGCCGCAAGGGCTTATCGGTTTAGGTCCTAGGGTCCGTCTGGGGTTTAGGGCGTGCCACACGCTCCCCCCATAGCCGTCCCAGCTGCCCCTGAAATCTTGGCTGGATTTAGGGTTTTTAAGGGGTTTGGGGCTTGGGGCTTACAATATGACAGCTTCCAACATGATTAAGTTCCAAGTTAACAACCCCAACACCCCCCCCCCCCCCCCCCCACCGTGTTTTAACCTGAGTATGACCCTAGCTGAGCATAAAGCAGCCTTGAACCCCATGGAACACTCCACTCCTCTCCCTGCTACAAGCCCTGTACAGCATTGAACCCCCAGACTCTACCCACAACTTGGAACCATGAATCGGCTAAACCCCAAACCATGGAGAAACAAAAAAAGCCCCAAAACTCCAAAACCCTAAACCCTAAACCCAAAACCCTAAACCCTAAACCCCTGAACCCCGAAGCCTGAGCCCCCAAACTCAGCAAAGACAAACCTCTAGGGGCCGGGCAAAGAGGCGGCTGCAGCTCATACTCTCCAAGCACGACCTGGGTTTAGGGTTTAGGGTTAAGGGTTTAGGGTTTAGGGGAAAGGGTTCGGGGTTCTGGGGTTCTGCGGTTCTGCGGTTCTGCGGTTCTGGGGTTCTGGGGTTCTGGGGTTCTGGGGTTTAGTTTAGGGTTTCGGGTTTCAAGGGTTGGGTTTTGGGGTTTAGGGTTTCACGGTTAAGGGTTTAGGGGTTTCAAGGTTTGGGTGTTAGGGCTTCTAAGTTGCCGATGCAAATCTTCGTATCGCGGGGTTTAGTTCAGTTTCTGGGTCGACGGAAAAAACGTTCATACTGAAACTAGATTGGGATGTTCCTTTTTATACTAACAGTGCTTAAAAGGGATTATAGTACCCCCGATTATCGTCCAGATTAAGGGCCCCATTATAATTCCAAATTGAGGACTGTTAGTAAAAGGGGGAACATCCCAAGCTTAGGTCTTCTTGCATCGGCCATCACATCATCACTCCTGTTACACTGGGGTCCCTGACAAAAATTAGCAGCAGACCCCCCCCCCCCCCCCCCCCCCCCCCCGGGGCACAAAAACAAAAAAAGGTAGGGCTTAGGGTCGGGTTTAGGGTTTGCCGAAACTCAAAGTAAACCCTAAAACCCTATAAACCCTCTAAACCCCAAAAAGCCCTATTATAAGCCCTAAAAGCCCAATAAGCCCATAAACCCTAAAAGCCTCATAAACCCTAAAAGCCCTAACAGCCCTAAAAGCCCCATAAACCCTAAAAGCCCTAAAAAACAAACAAAGAAACACATAAATCAACAAAAGCAACACCTAAAGCCTAAACTCAAAGTAAGCCCTACAAGCCTCATAAACCCCAAAAGCCCTATGAAAAACCCTAGAAGCCCTATAAACCCTAAAAGCCTCCCTCTGGGCGTCCGAGCCGGTCGTTGTAGGTCATGGCCTTGGCGCTTGTGTTTAGAACTAGGGTCTTTCAAAGGCTTGGGGATTTTAGGGTTTAGGGTTTGAGGGCGTTTTAGGCTGTTATTTGTTTTGGGGTTTGTGGTTTAGGAGGTTTGAGGGTTCTTTGGGTTTAGGCCTAGGGCCTTATGAGGGCTTCGGGATGTTAGGGTTTTGGGTCTTATAATGGCTTGAGGATGTTAGGGCTTGGGGTCTTCTAAGGTGTTAATTTGGTTTCGCGTGACGACTTATAGAACAAAATTAACATCAGGCTACTTGTAAACCTAAGCCTGAACCCCAAAACCCAAACCCCAAACTACCTAACCTGCACCCCACAAACCCTGAAGCCTAAACCCTCAAACCCTATAAACCCCCAAACCCTAAGAACCCCTAAACCCTAGACCCCTAAACCCTATAAACCTGAAAAAACCTGTAAACCCTGAGCCCTAAAACCATAAAAAACACCCGCAATCCGCTGCTGCCCGGAGCCTAAACCCTTAACCCTAAACCCTAAACCCTAAACCCTGAACCCTAAATAAACCCTAAATAAACCCTAAAACCTTGAAAACCCGGAATCCGCTGCTGCCCGGAGTCCAACGGGTGCCGCGTTTCCACCAGGAACCGGTTGTTGAGCCCGGGGTGGGCCAGGTCGTGACCTTGTTCCCGCTTGGGGCTTCATGAGGGTTTAGGGTGTGGGGTTTAGGGTTTAGGGTTTAGGGTTGAGGGTTTAGGGTCTAGGGTTTAGGGTTTAGGGTGTTGGCTGTAGGAGTTAGGGTGTTAAGGCTGTAGGGATTAAGGCTCTAGGCGTTGAGTGTAGGATTTAAGGTTTAGGGTCCAGGGATGAAGGTGCTGGCTGCAGGCTCTAGGAGTTCGGGCGTAGGGTTTTTGGCCATGACAATTGACAATGTCATGGAGCCTCTCGCATCGCCTCGTGTTGCAAAACACGAGGTCCGAATACAAACTGCACGAAGCAACCTCTTCGCGCCAAACCCTCCCTCCAGCTCCAGACTCGGACATCTACCTGCGGGTTTAGGGTCTAGGGCTTAAGGATTACTTAATCCCTGTTCCCCAAGTAGAAAAAAGGATCCTTTTTGTTCATATATAAGAAAGCCCATAACCCAAAAAGTAAAACGGATCCCTAACACAGATCGAGAGTGCTTAGGGTTTTGGTCTAGGGTTTAGGGTTTAGGCGTTAGGCTTTACCTTAGTCCTTGAGTACAAGGACCCGCAAACCTTGAACCCCAAACCTAACACCCTGAAACCCTCAACAGGGCCTATCACTTTAACCCTCAAAGCACAAGCATTGAACGGCTTAGGGTTTAGGGTTTCGGGTTTAGGATAGCCCTACGAAGCCCTAAACCCTAAACCCTAAACCCTTCAACCCTTCAACCCGTCAAGGCAATGAAGGCGCCAAAGGCCCTGAAGAGGACTGGAAAACCTCAGGCCCAGAAAGCTCACAGGGATCAAAGGCTTGAGGGTGGAGAGGGCTTGGGGCTTAGGGCTGTCAAGTTGTTTTGGGTTTAGGGTTTTTGGGTTCGAGTTGGTTAAGGTTTTGGTTAGGGTTGGAGTGGGTTTAGGGTTTTAGGGGTTTTGGGCTTGAAGGGAAGCCAAGGTGGACAAGATCGACAGTGCCAAGGAAAGCCGGGGCGCACGCAGCGCCCGCTCCGCCGCCCCGCGCTGCATTGCTTGCTGGGCCAAAGTCTGGAGGTGGCTCCTCCGGTTCATCTGGCGGCGTACAGCCAGGGGGTGGGTGCCGCTGCTCTTCCGGAAGCTGCGCGGTCAGCCGCTTGATCTGCCGATTCATGTTCGTGATCACCTCCCGCAGTTCGGCCACTTGCTTTCGCGCGGCTTGCCAAGCATCGTAGGCAGGTGGCCCTCACAGAGCAATTGCTTGATTCTTGGGGAGGAAGAGGGGTGGGGGGGGGGCCTAAACCCTAAACCCTAAACCCTAAACCCTAAACCCTAAACCCTAAACCCTAAATCCTAAACCCTAAGCCCCAAACCCTAAACCCTTAAAACCTAAACCCTAAACCCTCAGCGGGCGGAGGCTTGTGGGGGAGAAGCCGGGATGATCTCAGCGGCCAGCACAGGGCTGCCACGAGCATGGCGAAGGTCTCGTGGAAGGCCAGGTACTCCGTCACCTGACCTGGGCTTTGGAGGGTTTAGGGGGGTTTAGGGTTCAGGGTTCAGGGTTTAGGGTTTAGGGTTTAGGGTTTAGGGTTAGGGTTGCTTGGGGTTTGGGGCTCTGGGTTCTCGGATGACGATCAAGGAAGGGGTTGGGTTTTGGGTTGGGCTTGGCTTTGGGGCTTTGGGTCTAGCGCAGTCCAGTGCTCAGGGTTTAGAGGTTGAGTTTAGGAGCTTAGGATTGCGTAGGGTTTTGATTCAGGGTTGAGAGAGGGCTTCGGGTTTTGCGAAAGCTTCTAGGTCGCAGAAACTTGGGCCAGCAGGGGCTCAACAACTTTCGCTGGATCTTCGACACATGGACTCAGCGTCCACCTGAACTCTATACACCCATGGCCGTAGACCAAACTTCCGGGTGCCAGGATCGGTAGCTGACATCAAAGGGATCCCCGTAAGGGGGCCTGAACTGGTAAACCCTAAACCCTATAAACCCTAACCCTGAACCCTAAGGCCTAAACCCTAAACCCTAAACCCTAAACCGTAAACCCTAAACCCTAAACCCTAAACCCTAAACCCTAAACCCTAAACCCTAAACCCTAAACCCTAAACCCTAAACCCTAAACCCTAAACCCTAAGCCAGCCCCCAGCTCAGACTAAGGCAGATGTTGGCCAACCGCCAGGTGGCGTGGCCCACGTCCACTGCGTGAAACCTGGCCGCGCTTTTGGGCCGTAAACCCCAAGACCCCGTAAACCCCCAAAAAGCCACCTCGACACCTTGGTGTTGAGCTACTGCATCGGGGATAAAGCATGGCGCTAGAAATTCGGTAGCTGCCGATTCAGGTAAACCGCTCATGATCAGCCCATACGTTCGTCAAATTCGCCAAGCTTCTATAGGGTTTAGGGATTAGGGTTTGGGTTTTAGGGGCTCAGGGGTTTGGGGAGGCGAGACCCGGAATCGAACGCTCGCTCTGAACCCTTGTGAGCCCTCAATTAGGGAGGGGAAGGTTTCCTTGAAATGAGAGAAACACTAAACCAACAAAACCTGAAATACACCAAACCCTAAACCCCAGCAACCACATACCTTGAACCTGAAACCCGAATTTGAGGAGTCCCTAAACCCTAAACCCTAAACCCTAAATCTCGGGTCAAAGGCCATATGGGGGTTTACGAAAATAGGGGACCCCCAAACTAGATCCCCAAATAGTAGCATTCCTTTTTTAGAAACAAGGACCCCACTAAGGCACCCCTAATTTCGGAAACCGCCAGATGGGGCGCGTAGCTTGAACGCTTCTTGGGCCTATTCCGCGTTACGAGGCTCATCGGGCTTCTGGGTACTTAGTCTTTGCTTACAGGGTTTTGCGCTTTACGGTGTAGAAGGCTTACAGGGCCTAAACCCTAAACCCTAAACCCTTGCAGGGCCCTAAACCATGAACCCCAACGGGTTTCGCCCCCCCCCCCCCCCCCCCCCCCCCCCCCCCCCCCCC
>CAJNDS010002777.1:2500-243469 GCA_905221605.1 Symbiodinium natans | reverse complement strand
TTTCTCCCTTCGACAGCCTTCCACCGCTTTGCAGGCCTTGACGACTCCTTCAGGCGCTGTCCAGACACAGCTTCTTGATCTGTCTCTCTCTCTCTCTAGCTCTCTCTCTTTCTCTCTCTCTGCTTTCTCACTCTCTCTGGTTCTTTCTATCTACTCTCTCTTGTTTTGTTCTCTCTCTCTCTCTCTCTCGATCTGAGGCGGGAACGTCCTCGGCGGTCACCGACTCCTCCTTTCTTTTCTCTTTGTCTTCCTCTCTCTCTCTCTCTCTCTCTCTCTTATTTCGCATGCATCGGCCACGTCGTCCTGCTCCTCGCTGCCAGGCTCAGCTTCCTGAAAGCCCACACTGTTACTCTCTCGCTTTCTTGTTTTCTTTGTCTTCCTCTCTCTCTCTCTCTCTCTCTCGTCGTCCTGCTCCTCGTTGCCGTGCTCAGCTTCCTGAAAGCCCACACTGTTACTCGCTCGCTTTCTTGTTTTCTTTGTCTTCCTCTCTCTGGTTTAGGGTTTAGGGTTTAGGGTTTAGGGTTTAGGGTTTAGGGTTTAGGGTTTAGGGTTTAGGGTTTAGGGTGCAGACGTCTTACGTTTATTGGCTCTCCCTAAGGAACATGCATGAAGTTGTCAGAGATGATTGTGCTATATTACTAGGAAGCTTGCTATAGAACCTAATCATGTTTACTTCGACTACGAGGATGCCCAGTCATCAGAAGCCTAGGAAGAACAGGCACTTGTAGTGAAGGAACCTTCTTACCCCCGCAACAATGGAGGAATTAGAGCACTTCGGGGCATCAATCTACCTGTTCCCACAAAAAAAGGGGGCCTTCAGGTAGGCTTCGTTTTAAGTAAGGGTTCCCCCGTCCCACAGCCCATCCATCAGAAAGACCTATTGGAACACCCCCCGAGACACCCCCCCTCCCCACCCCCAACAAAAAAACAACAACTTCTGAAAAGCACTCAACCCTAAACCCTAAACCCTACAGGCCCGGAGAGTGGACTCCGCGCACGCAATCACAGACATGCCGGGCTGGCCAGTTGTGGTAAGGGTTGGACCTGAGTGCGGGACCCCAAGCGATTCGCAGACAACGGCTCTCAGGGTTTAGGGTGTAGGGTTTATAGGGGTTTAAGGGTTCAGGGCGTATAGGAGTAAGGGCATAACGGGTTTAGAGTTTAAGGGCTCAGGGTGTAGGGTTTAGGGCTTAAGGCTTCAGCGTGTAGAGTTTATGAACACCCAATACCCCAGGCCCAAACTGTGAACCGACAACACCATAAAAAATGCATTGTCCAGATCACAGGCCAGTGCGCTCAGTGTATACCTTCCGGGGATTAGGGGCTTAGGTTTTAGGGTTTAAGGCTGTTGGCTTTAAGGCGGAAAAGGCTTCAGGGTTTGGAATAACGGAGTTCATTCAACAGCTGCTGAAGTGCCTCAAGCCGGCTGCCGGCTGCAAAACTCCCAAAGCCCTGAAAGCAAGAAAACCCGCAAATCCTACACCCTAAACCCTAAAGCCTACACCCTAAACCCTTAACCTTAAATCCCGAATGCCCCAAGAACTTCCGAAACTGGGCTCTTACCCTCAACGCGCCAAGTCGAACTGAAACCCCCTAAACCCTAAACCCCACATATCCTAAATCCTAAACCCTAAGTCCCAAACCCGACCTTCGAGTTGCTAATTAGGGCATGGGGTTTCGGGTGTAGGGCTAAGGGTACCCTAAGCCCTGCACCCTGAAAACCCGAAAAACCCTGCCACCAGAACCCTAAGAACCCTAAGAACCCTAAGAACCCTAAGAACCCTAAGAACCCTAAGAACCCTCAACACCTCAGAACCCTAAGAACCCCGCAAACCCTAAACCCTAAGCCCTAAAGCCCCAAAGCCGTAAACTTTCGGGCACTGGGCTTAGCGTCGCCCTCGATTTCATCCACGAAAGCCTGGAGACAGGTCTCCGCACCCCAAGTTGGAGTTTTTGTTAAGGGCTTTAGGGTTTAGGGTTTCGGGTTTAGGGCTTTGAGGGTATTCCCAGAACCATGAAGTCCTACCACCTCCAAGAAAAACCTCAATATACCCAAGCCTGAGCCCTATGTCCTGAAGCCCTCCAAGAACCGATACAAACCTTAAACGAGGGACTAGAAACCCAAAACCCAAAACCCAAAACCCAAAACCCTAAACCCTAAACCTTTCCACGCCCTCAACAAAACTACACGAGGGTTCCTGTGAGAAGAATCTTAATAATTTGGATTAGAATACTTGGTAGCCCAGCAACCTTAATGAAATAAGGGTATTGATCTATTGTTATTGTCTGCCTTTTTTGAGGGGTGCTTAATTACTTCATAAGGGAACCCAGCACCAACAACGGCAAAAGGCTACCATTTAGGGTTTAGGGTTTGGGGTTTGGGGTTTGGGGTTTAGGGTTTAGAGCTTTAGGAACTTTGTGTTCCAGGGCTTTCGGAAGTGGTGGGATGATTGAGTTCAGGGTGTTGGGAAGAGACCGCTGACCACCCATCCGCCCAGCAGCCTAAGGGGGAAGTGCATTCCCTCCCAGAGCCCTTGCCTTTACTAGTCTAAGCTCCGAACCCCAAGCCCTCAACCCTAAGCCCTAAACAAACCCTAGACCCTAAACCCTAAACCCCAAAGCCTAAACCCTAAACCTAACGCTAGACCCTTGAACCCCCTTGAAGTCCTAAACCCTAAATTCCTAAACCCTAAACCCCAAACTCCTGAAACCCTAATGGGCCCGGGCCTTGCAGCCCCCACACCCGAAAACTCGATCGAATCGAAGCCCTACATGTTTGGGGTTTAGGGTTTCGGATTTAGGGCTTCGCGTTTAGGGTTTAGGGTTTAGGGTTTAGGGTTTAGGGTTTAGGGTTTAGGGTTTAGGGTTTAGGGTTTAGGGTTTAGGGTTTAGGGTTTAGGGTTTAGGGTGTAGAGTTTAGGGTTTAGGGTTTAGGGTTTAGGGCTTAGGGTAGCCGGTGCGTACCCTGATATGCTGCTCGCAGCGGATGCCGTGGTTTGCTGGCCTTAGTGAAGAGCCCGGGTACCAGATGTACCCTCGAAGAGGGCTCCCTTAATGCCCGAGTTTCCTATACAACCCCCTTTTGGGCCCCTAAACCCTAAACCCTAAACCCGAAACCCTAAATCCTAAACCCTAAACCCCTAACCCTCAACCAGGGGAAAGGGTCAGAGTTGAGGGCTTCATCAAGGGAATTAAGACCCTAGGATTTAGGGTTTAGGGTTTAGGGGTTAGTTGAGACGCCAAGTGAGAAGTGCATGTAGGGCGTCAGGTGGAGGCTCTAGGCTTAGGACTCCAAGTTCGACGAAGGTTGATATGGATTTAGCCTTGAAGGTTTAGGATGTAGGGCTTGCGGTTGAGGCAAAACAACTGCGCACCCGCGAAAGCCAGCGAGCCATAAAACCAGCCAACCCCAAACCGGCACACAGAAGACCTGAGTTTCTGGGTTCGTGCTTGGGGACTAGGGCTACAACCCCGAGGGATGTGCGGTTTAGGGGTTACGTTGCACAAGGGCACCCAGAGCCTCCAAAAGGGGCAGCAGAGAATCATCCTAAACCTGAACCCTGAAGATTGAGGCCAGTGGGCCCGATGATGAAAGCAGCGAGGGCCCTGTTCATCACCTTGCGGCGTTTGGGAAAGCTAGGGGTTCGGGCTTAGGGTAGATTGGGTTTAGGGCTTAGGGTTTGGGATTAGTGAGATTAGGGTTTGGGGTTTAGGGCTTAGGGTAGACGGCCTTCAGGGTGCATGGTTTAGGTTTAGGGTGCAGACTTTCGGAATCCAGGTCTAAGACTCAGGGTTTAAACCCAGATATCCGCACTCAGCACCCTAAACCCTAAACCCTAAACCCTAAACCCTAAACCCTAAACCCTAAACCCTAAACCCTAAACCCCAAACCCTAAACCCTAAACCCTGTCCATGGTTCGGAGGCGCAGTAGGTGAACGTGTGTTGGCCTACCCTTCTCAACAAAAAACCATAAGCCCAAACCCTAAACCAACAATATTCACCAAGCCCTACGTAAGCCCTGAACCCTCACACCCTAGCCCTAAACCCTAAACCCTAAACCTAAACCCTAAACCCTAAACGCAAGACTCCATAGGATTGGCTTAGGGTCCCCTCCCCCCCTTGAGCCTTGTCGAACTCCATGGGGTTCACACGCCAGTCGCTGAGGGCTTCCACCGTGAGACCTTCAGTCGGTGGGTTTGTTAGGGTTAAGGGTTTAGGGTTTAGGGTTTAGGGTTTAGCGTTTAGGGTTTAGGGTTTAGGGTTTCGGGTTTTCGGCTTATTGGGTTTAGGGTTTGCGGCTTAGGGCTTAGGGATCAAGATTTTAGGGTTGAGCCCTCAACCCTAAACCCTGGCCCTAAACCCTAAACCCTAAACCCTAAACCCTAAACCCTAAACCCTAAACCCTAAACCCTAAACCCTAAACCCTAAAACCCCAAACCGCAAACCCTAAACCCTAAAAACCCTAAACCCTACACCCTAAACCCTAAACCCTAAACCCTAAACCCTAAACCCTAAACCCTAAACCCTAAACCCTAGCCCTAAACCCTAAACCCTCGTTATAAGGCTCCGTATTCTATGGCACCCAAGGAGGGATGCCCTAGGTTCTGTACTCCTCACATCCCAGGTCCATTTGTAGTACTTATTGTGGAGATAGGCTAGGGTTTAGGGTTTAGGGTTTAGGGTTTAGGGTTTAGGGTTTAGGGTTTAGGGTTTAGGGTTTAGGGTTTAGGGTTTAGGGTTTAGGGTTTATGGTTAGGGTTTAGGGTTTAGGGTTTAGGGTTTAGGGTTTAGGGTTTAGGGTTTAGGGTTTAGGGTTTAGGGTTTAGGGTTTAGGGTTTAGGGTTTAGGGTTTAGGGTTTAGGGTTTAGGGTTTAGGGTTTAGGGTTTAGATTCCCCAAAACCATACTCAATAGGGCTTTGGGGCACCGACTGTCAGAGTAGTGCTACAAATGGACCCTCTGGGATTACAACCAAAACAGAAAATACTACGCTTTCTACATCCCCTGGGGATGTATGCAAGCAAATACACAACAGAGTTCATTCTTAGGAGACCAAACGTTAGAGGGAATGTTCCATAGATCAAAGGGTCTTACTTGTAGAGCTTAAGCCCTAAATCCTCAACCCTGAACACCAAGCCCCCCTCTTTGAACCCTAAACCCTAAACTTCAAACCCTAAACCCTAAACCCTAAACCCTAAACCCTAAACCCTAAACCCTAAACCCTAAACCCTAAACCCTAAACCCTAAACCCTAAACCCTAAACCCTAACCCTCAACCCTAAACCGGGCTGGCGCGCCTGAGGCCTCAAGCAACTCCCGTTCCACGGTGACCACCTGAGCAACGAAAACGTTTAGGTATTGTGTTTAGGGTTTAGGGTTTAGGGTTTAGGGTTTAGGGTTTAGGGTTTAGGGTTTAGGGTTTAGGGTTTAGGGTTTAGGGTTTAGGGTTTAGGGTTTAGGGTTTAGGGTTTAGGGTTTAGGGTTTAGGGTTTAGGGTTTAGGTGCACTTGGCCGTTTAACGTTTATAGGGTTTTAGGGTTTATTAGGTCTAGGGTGTTGGTGTTTACTGGTTCTAGAGTTTTAGGCGGGTTTGTTGTTTGAAGGTCTAAACCCTATTGAAAGCGAAACCATAGTACTGGAGCTTAGGGAGTAGGCTTCAGCCTGCTATGGGCTCCAGAGGGCCGAAGAAAGATAACCTTCATGTCTTGCACTGGATCTCTTCCTCTTCTTGTGCGCGCTGGAGATCAGCTTGCACGCCGGTGTTCAACAGTCCGTTTAGGGTTTAGGGTTTAGGGTTTAGGGTTTCAGGGTTTCAGGGTTTCAGGGTTTCAGGGTTTCAGGGTTTCAGGGTTTCAGGGTTTCAGGGTTTGGGGTTTAGGGCTCCGATGCAGCTTCCGATTGACGTAGCTCGTCCCGTAAGGACGCAGACATCCCGGACGCTTGCTACGGTTCCGATTGCAGTGGGGTTTGGGGTGTAGGCTTTACAGCAGGGCTCACGGAGTCTTTGGTCCTGGTAGGGATCAGGTTTAGGGTTTAGGGTTTAGGGTTTAGGGTTTAGGGTTTAGGGTTTAGGGTTTAGGGTTTAGGGTTCAGGGTTTAGGGTTTAGGGTTTAGGGTTTAGGGTTTAGGGTTTAGTGTTTAGGGTTTAGGGTTTAGGGGTTTCATGACTCAGGATTCCGGTTTCGGGTAGGCGCTTTGGTGCTTATACGGCTGGGCCCGGGGAGGAAAAAAGAGTCAGAATGGTAGGACTGACGTTGAGACGACTCTTGGGTTGAGGCTTCAGGGTTTTTAAGGCTTAGGGTTTGGGATTTGGGGGTTCGGGTTCAGGGTTTTGCCTCTTCAGAGAGTGCGATTGTCTCATGGAGACCTCCGGCCACCTAAACCCTAAACCCTCAACCCTCAACCCTCAACCCCAAACCCTAAACCCTAAACGCCAAACCCTAAACCCTAAACCCTAAACCCCCCCTAAATCCCCAAACCCCAAACCCTCAACCCCAAACCCCAAACCCCAAACCCCAAACCCTAAACCCTAAACCTTAAACCCTAAACCCTAAACCCCCCCCTAAATCCCCAAACCCCAAACCCCAAACCCTAAACCCTAAACCCTGGGTTTAGGGTTTAGGGTTTAGGGTTTAGGGTTTACTTGGCGGTTCATGATACCTGTCAACCCAGTAACAAACTGTACTTATAACCCAATTATAACCAGTTATTAAGTACCATGCACCTCTAAGTGGGGTTTAGGGATGAGGGTTTCGGGCTTCGGGTTTAGGATTTCGGGTGCAGGGTTTCGGGCTTAGGGCCTCTAGGCCATAGGAGCCCCTACATCCCAGGCACGCCTGTCTGCCCTATAACACCCCTGGGAGATATACCCTAAACCCTAATCTCTAAACCCTAAACCCACTATCTAGTTCCAGGAGCAACCTAGGAATAACAAGGGCACCTTTTTTGGGGGTTGTTTAACAGGGTTTCCTGAATGAAGGGAACCTTAACCCCAAACCGTAAAGCCTAAACTCGATCACCCCAAACCCTAAACGCTTGAAAAGGGAAGCTAACCCAGAACAAAGGCCCAATCTGGGAATCCTGGCACATGTCCAAACTAAACTCCGAGGTAGGGTTCGGGTTAAGGTTTGCTGTAGAGTTTTTGGGTTTAGGGCTTAGGGTTTAGGGTTTAGGGTTCGGGGTGTTCTCCAGGTGATAAGCCGCCAAGTAGAGCCGAAGGTTGATTCCATGATTCAGCGTCGTGGGCACGCATGCTAAGTCGTAGACCCTAGGGTTTGGGGTTTAGGGTTTGGGGTTTAGGGCTTTGGTACCCTTAAACCTGAAACTCAGTGGTATTGGGCCTTCCGAAGCAAACAGCCCACCCGGAAAGAATCTGAGAGTTCAATTCACCCTCTCTACCCCTGAACCCTGAACACTAAACCTCAAACAACCCTACAAAACCTGTGAACCCCCAACTTGGGATGTTCCCCCCGTATACGAACAGTCCCCAATGGGGGTGGTTTAGGGTTTAGGTTTTAGGGCTTAGGGCTTAGGGTTTAGGGTTTAGGGTTTAGGGTTTAGGGTTTAGGGTTTAGGGTTTAGGGTGACCCGTTGAGGACTGGTAGTATAAGGGGGAGCAGCCCTAAACCCCCAAACCCCAAACCCCAAACCCTAAACCCTAAACCCTAAACCCTAAACCCTAAACCCCAAACCCTAAACCCCAAACCCCAAACCCTAAACCCTAAACCCTAAACCCTAAACCCTAAACCCTAAACCCTAAACCCTAAACCCTGAATGGAAAGAGTCTGGGAGTCCTACCGACATGGCATCCGTTGGTCCGCTACCTTCATCCTGGCCCCCCACGGAGAAAGGGCTTAGGTTATATATATATACATAATAGAGAGAGAGAGAGAGGGTTTAGGGTTTAGGGTTTAGGGTTTAGGGTTTAGGGTTTAGGGTTTAGGGTTTAGGGTTTAGGGTTTGGGGTTTGGGGTTTGGGGTTTAGGGTTTAGGGTTTAGGGTTTAGGATTTAGGGTTTGGGCTTTAGGGTTTAGGGTTTAGGGATCAGGGTTTCGGGTTTAGGGCTTAGGGCTGAGGAGTTGGGGCTGGGAGATGAGAGGTTTTGGAGTTTAGGCATGAACTTTAGGGCCTGGGCGTAGGGGTTAGGATGAAAGGCTTAGGGTTCTTCTTGATGGTTGCGAAAGACGCCAAGTCAGTGAAAAGCTCAGAGATGCCGGCTGCACCATCATTTTCAGGCGTGTAGGGTTTGGGGTTTCGGCATTGAGGGGCTTAAGGGTTTACTGCAATAAGACCACACATCCCGAACCCCGATCCCGCCTCTGCAACGAAGAGGCTTCCCACAACCCGTTTCTTGGTCTTCCTGTGCGAAGGTATCATGATTGCCCTGGTTTAGGGTTAGTGTGTAGGGTGCCAGCTCTAGCAGTTATGGGTCTAGGGTCCAGGGACTAAAGGGTTTGGTTTCAGAGCTTTCCGGGGAGGGGGGGGGGGGGTAACCCGGTAACCCCTGTTATTACCCCAAGATGTGCGATCCTGCGGCAATTTGATGCCTTGCCCCCTTAATCCTAAAGCTTAAACCCTATAAGCCCTAACCTTAAAACCCCTACGCCCTAAACCCTGAACCCTAAACCCTCAAGAGCTCTTGGGCCTTGTAAGCCAAGTCACAGATCCAGGGACGTTTTCCTGGTTGCTTCGGCTTACGTGTTGGCCAACACCATTCTCAACGATCCGCTGATCTTCGAGTCGGAGGCGTCGGCGTACTGGAGCCCTTGGCTGGCTGCTTGGCTGGCTGCTCTTTGCCTGGCTGGAAGCCGGTGTAGATGTAGATGGTCTCGGAGCCGCGGCTTCTGGTGTGGCGGGGACCTGGCCCCCACTAACCCTGAACCCTTACTGAACCTTAAACCCTTAGGAGCCAGCGCAGTTTATCAAGGCCTGCCTGTCAGTTTTGTGGATTTCTAACCCTCAACCCTTCAAGCCTTTAAGACCCGCAAGGTTTAGGGTTTAGGGTTGAGGATTTAGGGTTTAGGGTTGAGGGTTTAGAGTTGGGGGTTGAGGGTTGAGGGCTGAGGCCTAGACCCTACACATGGTACCCGGCACACTCCAAGCTCGACTTGAGCTTGAAAACCCCAAGCCCCCTGACATCTTTTCAAACGCCGAGCTCGGGAGGGTTTAGGGTTTAGGGTTTAGGGTTTAGGGTTTAGGGTTTAGGGTTTAGGGTTTAGGGTTTAGGGATTAGGGATTAGAATTAGGGCTTTAGGGCTCTAGGGTTTAGGGTTTAGGGTTTAGGGTTTAGGAATGTTCGGACTTATACTAAAAGTCCTTCATATAGGGAGTATAATATGAGTACTAGAATCCCTATTGAGGACCTGTAGTTTCAGCGGGAAGAACACCACCCTTAAGAACCAAAATGTGCCAGAAAATGTAACCCCCAGACCCCGACCCCCTAAACAAAAACAACAAAACTTAACCCTAAACCCTAAACCCTAAACCCTAAACCCTAACCCCAAACCCTAAACCCACCCCATGGAAGACGAATGGGATCCGAGGCCGTGGCTTGTCCGTCATGCCTGGGCTTTGACTGTCTGCTGGAGGCTGGAGGGGAGGAGGTTTAGGGTTTAGGGTTGAGGGTTTGGGGTTTAGGGTATAGGGTTTGGGGTTTAGGGTTTAGGTTTTAGGGCTTAGGGGGTTTGGGGCCGCGTTTTTGGTGCTTCGGGATGCTCTGAGGGCTTTGAAATTAGGAGCTTAGAGTTTTCGAGGGCTTTGGGGGTCCGGGTTCAATCCTCAATCCTAACCCATAAACCCTAAACCCTAAACCCTAAACCCCATAGACCCAGACTTTCCAGACTTTGGACGGGGGAGCAGAGGGGGAGGTCTTGCTGCGAGGCCTGGAGAGTGTAGAAGGGTTGAGGCTTTAGGGTTTAGGGTTTAGAGTTTAGGGTTCAGGGAGAAGACAGAATCTGAAAGCCATCAACCGCAAGGGTACCGCCAGGGCATCATAACTTAAAGCCATGAAGTTTGAACCTGAGGCCTCCAAATGAACCGTCTACAGACTTAAGGGCTGAGGGGTTCCTAAGGCAGAGACCCTGCAATAGGATGAGCAGGTGGCTCTGAGAACAGGCAGCTTTCCGACGCGGGCGATGGCCTGATATCGGACTCTCCTGACTCAACGAGTCATTCAGACTCGTTGGGGACAGCTCCGGTTTCCCTATAAACCCTTAACCCTAAACCCCAAACCCTCATTAGGGCTTAGGGTTTAAAACCCTAAAACCTAAACCTTAAAACCCTAAACCCTAAACCCTAAGCACTATGTTTCAAGGGGGTCTAACCCCCATGCTTCTAAACTCCGTTGGGCTCACGGTGACCTGCGCCAGCCCGAACTCCTCCTACGGCTCAGGTCACGTTCATATTTGGGGGGTTAGGGTTTAGGGTTTGAGGTTTAGGCGGGTTTAGGGTCTAGGGTCTAGGGTCTAGGGTTTAGGGTTTAGGGTTTAGGGTTTAGGGTTTAGGGTTTAGGGTTTTGGGGTACCCTTTTCTGGGGGTCCCTATGACATTGAAGGGAGTCTATTCTGTTTGGATCAACGAGGTACCCCTACTGTGGGAAGTACTGATATTGGAGTCCTTTGCCGGCCTAAGGCCCAACCTTTATTCCCTAAGCCATGCAAACGCTAAACCCCGAACCCCAACCGTCCTAATCGAGGATGGCCCTGAAAACCCTCTGACAAGATTCCTGAACCCTAAACCCTAAACCCTACACCCAAAACCCTAAACCCTAAACCCTAAACCCTTCAATCCAATTATGCCCCGAGACCTTTGGGCCTTCGGGGCTTGGGTTGGCGAGGTTTCGGAGCTCTCCCCGCGGAGCCTCTGCAGCCTAAAAATCCCCAGAGCGTCGGGTTTGGGGTTTAGGGTTTAGGGGTAGGGTTTAGAGTTTTGGGTTCAGGGTTTAGGGCTTAGGGTTTTTTTCGGGGATCGAGGGATTTTGTGGGGGGTGGCGGAGGGTTGAAAGTTTACAGGACACTGCTCCTGGCAGCACAAGGCCTTTCAGGCGTCGCTGCGGGACAAAAATCGGCATCTTTTCACCCTCCCCTGCTTTGCATGGGGTCTGGGCGGGGCGGGACGTGCACCCCCAAAACAGGCAAACAACACAGCTGCGACGGGCGCTTACTTTGCAGGGCACAAACGGTGCCCCGACGCCTGCGCAGCGTGTGCAAGCGAAAAAGGCCCCCCCCATCTTAAGACCAAATTCTAATCCATCACCCGAAAACCCTGAACCCTAACCTATCTAGCTTCACAACCAAAGGCTGTTGAAGGTAAGCTGGTAGACCTTAGACCCTAAAAACTATAGGCCTCAAAGGAACCCAAACCCGCTTCAACTCTTGAACGATAAATTCCGCCCCTATGGCCGCCCTGAACCACGAACCCAATAAACTCCAAAAAACCAAACCCCCCAAACCTCAACCCCTTAAACCCCAAAAACCCCAAACCCTAAACCCCCTAAGCCCAACAAACAAACCAAACCCTAATCCCCCCCAAAACCCCAAAACCCCCAAAAAACTCTCAACCCCAAATCCCTAAACCCCTAAAAAGGGGGGGAGGCCCCGCTCACATGCCCTGAACCCGCAACCCCAAACCCCAAACCCCAAACCCCAAACCCCAAACCCTAAACCCTAAACCCTAAACCCTAAATCCCTAAACCCTAAACCCTAAAGGCGGGGGGGCCTCTCCTCACATGCTCGCCGGCTCAGCAGCCCGCCTGGGCCCTCTTCTGGATGAGCTGCTCCCCGAGCTCCTTAGGGTGGGGTTTAGGGGGTTTAGGGTTCAGGGTTCAGGGTTTAGGGTTTTAGGTTTAGGGTTTAGGGTGTCTTAATGAGGGTCCTTTTTGGGTTCTATAGGTTTTATAGGGTTCTAACAGGGTTTTCCAGGGGTTTATAGGATTTACTGAGACTTTTTGCTTCGTGGCTTACCTTTATCGCGAGGGCTGTTAGAAGGGATCTCGTTGGGCGTCATTACGAATTGTTAAAGGGCTTCATGGGGGGTTATGGGGGGTTTGATGAGAGGTTTCAAGGGTTTTGCAGAGGGTGCTTGTAAGTCTTTTGTTTTTTGTGTTGAGGTCTTGCAAGCCTGTTGTAGGGTTTTGTAGGGTTTCTATGGCTTCTTTTTCAAACGTTGTTTTCTGGTTTGGGGGAGATTTAGGGGTTTTATTGGTTCCCAGGTTTAGGCTTTCAGCTTGGGGCTTTGAACCCTGTAGCCCCTCCAAGACCCCAGAAGGTGCCTCGAACTCTCAACCCTTAACACAGCAGCCCCAGAACCCTCAAGCCCTGAACCTTAAACCCCTAAACCCCTCAATCCTTACCCCTAAACTCCTAAACCCTAAGTCCGAGATCCCTGAAAACCCTAAAGCACTAAATCCTAAACCTTGAGAGCCCTCAAGACCTCATAAATGGAAACTGCATGTGGTTCACTTGGAACCTGTATTTCGATGGGCTGCCATACGAATGGATATCCAAACCCAGAAGCTACTTCAAGCAGTCGTTTGCAAGGCTGTTTGTCCAATTACATAGGGTCCTTAAGGGAGGGGAATTCAAGGGGGCATGTAGCCCCAGTTTCCATAATACTCCCCACTACTCCCTAAGGCTCCATAAGCTTCCCTAAGCTTGCCGTGAGCTTCCCCCAGCGTTCGAAGTGAGCACCACCAGGGCTGTTGGCGTGAAGGCCTCGTTGCCGCCACGGGAAAGCCCGCGGGAGGCCAGCTCCGCCCCTCGCTGCTCGCACAGCAGTTTCAGGAGTGCCATGGAGATGTGCCGGTTGGGAACCTCCGACACGAAGATGAAGCGGGCACCGTCGGTGGCCGAGAGGAACGGGTCCTCCCCCATGAACCGTATAACCCTAAATCCTTAACCCTAAATCCTAAACCCTAAGCCCTAAATCCTAAACCCTAAATCCCAAACGCTAAACCCCCTCCCTTCAAGACCCCGATAAGCTAAACAAGCCGGCGCAGAAAGAAAAGGCTCCCCAATCGAACCAAAGTCTCCAAAAATCCGCAGGGATGGCACGAGCCGTCACAAAAAGCTCTATTGCAGTTGCTGAAGCCTTCTTCTTTGCAAGCCCTAATCCCTTAACCCTAAACCCTAAACCCTGAAACCCTAAAACTCCACAAGTCCTCAACTCCTTATAAAGCGGGGCCTGAAGTTGACGCTGCAGCTCCCGGAGCCTCGGGACTTCCGGAGGTTTGCGGGTTCAGGGGCTGGGGGTTTATGCAGCTAAGGGTGTGGGGTTTAGGGTTTAGGGTTTAGGGTTTAGGGCTAGGGTTTAGGGGTTATAGAGTTTAGGGGTTATAGGGTTTAGGTGTGAGGGGTTCAAGGGCATAGGGCTTAGGGCTTAGATTCTGGGGTTTGCAACGGTTTGTATGTTTTGGGGGATTAGGGTTTACGGTTTTAGGCTTTCGAGGGTTTTTGAGGCTTAGGATCGGCGTTCTGGGGATTCTAGGCTTTAGGGGTTTTGGACGGTTTAGGGTCTAGGGTTTAGGCTTATAGAGTTTATAGGCTTTCGCGGCTTAGGATGGCTTAGGGGGTTGAGCGTTTCGGGTTGGGGTGCAGGGTGTCAGCAAATCCAAGAAATCGGCCCTAAACCCTGACGCCCAAACACTGCGAATTCCGAGCATTTAAGCCATAGCAATTCTACAAGTCTCATAAACCCCAAAAATTCCCATCCTATACACCCACCCAAAAAACCCTGTCAGCCCTACACACCTATAAGAAGCCTGAACCCTAAAGCCTATAAGCACCATAAACCTCATCAAGGCCAAAAAAACCCTCAAACCAAACCCTCTCTACACCCTATAAGACCCATAATACACCCTAAACCCTAAACCCTAGAAGTCCTGTACACTGTACACGCTATAGGCCCATTCGTGGGCGACCTAATTTCAAGGGTCCAGAACCTACTCTCGGGACCTGAATCGCAGGCGAATGCAGCCTTTGGCAATCCTGAATGTAAGTAACAGGGGCCTTAATTAGAATAGGGTTTTGGGGGGCGATTATAGTATAAATATGTCGGGACCATACGGGAATAGTATTAAAGTACTTATTCCGACCCCTATAGTAGTGGCAGTTGCAGACCTGCGCATGTCCACAGAGAAGAGGGAGGCACAGTGACTGCACTTGTACTTGCCACACTTCTTCAACTTCTCTGCGGAGAAATAGGGGTCTTAATTAGAATAGGCTTTTGGTTGGCTATTGTAGTATAAAGATGTAGGGACCATAAGGGAATAGTAGTTATTCCCATACATTGTGTGGACTAACACCTCCTCGCCGCTGGGGACGAAACCAAGATGTTTCGGGGCGATCCGAGCCATTCCAGCTTGAGTGTGCAAGAAGTACTGAGACTGATGCCCTGAACCCAAAAACCTAAACCCTAAACCCTAAACTCTAAACTCCAGTCCGAGAGCCAGGCTGGTCAAGCCTCGGCTTCACCTCCCGGGCTGTCTTCGCGTAGGCGTGGAAGCCTTCAAGCTCATGGGTTTAGGGTTTAGGGTCTAGGGTCTAGCATTTAGGTTTAGGGTTTAGGGGGTTTAGGGGGTTTAGGGGGTTTAGGGGGTTTAGGGGGTTTAGGGGGTTTAGGGTGCAGTGATTGGCCCACAGCGGAAGAACACTCGAAACGAGGGCGGCAGTTCGTTCGTCTTGAAGATCTGGAGCTTGAAGCTCGAGCCCCCCCGTTGACAAGGTAGTTCAGCAAACCAGCTAGCTGTCGTCGCATCATGCAGAAAAATCTGCTGGCCGTCCCGCAAGCACTGCCTGGCCGCGCCCGAGAACCTGACCAAGACCTTGGACATCTTCTCGATCCTCCTTCGCGGAGAGTGCCACGAACTGGTACATGTACTTGTCCGAGCCCTCTTCCGGGCACTCCTTGGTCACCAACTTGATGGCCAGGGTTACCAAGTGCCGACAGTGTCAGTCGTGCCCCTGTCCACGAGACATTTTGCCACACGGAACCCGCCCGACATCGGGAAGCGGTTTAGGGTGTTTAGGGGGTTTGGGGGCTTTGGGGGGTTTAGTGGGTTTAGGGGGTTTAGGGGTTTTGGGGGTTTGGGGGTTTACGGTGTTTGGATGTTTAGGGTTTGGGGTTTGGTTTCTAGGGTATAAGGTTGAGGTGTTTAGGCGTTTGGGGGTTTAGGGTTTGGGGTTTAGGTGCTCGATATAGGGGTTTGGGGCTGGGAGGTTTGGGGTTGAGGGGTCATGGCTTGGGCTTAGGGTTTTGGGGTTTGGGGGTTTAGGGTTTCGGGTTAAGGGGGGGTTTGCATGTTTGGGGGTTTTAGGGGGTTTTAGGGTTTAGGGCCCATGGCCTGGGTTTAAGGTTTGGGGTTTGATTCGGGTTGGGGGCGTTTGGGGCTTAGGGTTTTGGATTTGGGGTTTATAGGGATTATTTGTTGTTTGGGGTTTGGGGTTTGCGGAGAGTTTGGGGTCTCCGGTCTAGGGGCTTTATAAACAGCATGGCATGGCTGCCCCTTCCTTGGGGTCAGGAGGGTTACAAGGTTCGGGGCTTTAGGGTCTTGGAGTCTTAGGGTGGGGGGTTTAGGGGCCTAGGCCCTTAAGGTTTTGAGCTTTTTGGTGGGTTTAGGGTTTAGGGTTTAGGGTTTAGGGTTTAGGGTTTAGGGTTTAGGGTTTAGGGTTTAGGGTTTAGGGTTTAGGGTTTAGGGTTTAGGATTTGGCGTTTAGGGTTTAGGGTTTAAGGTTTAGGGTTTAGAGTTTGCTTCGTGCCGAAGAGCCCGCCAGCCACTCTGCGAGAAGCCCGGCAATGCGGCCAACACCGGAGCCAGAGGCCACGCTCGCAGGGCTCAACCTGGTTTAGGGTTGAGGGGTCCCTAAACCCTAAACCCTAAACCCCAAACTCCAAACCCTAAACCCCAAACCCTAAACCCTAAACTAACCCTAAATCCCGAACCCTTAAACCCTAAACCCTAAACCCTGAACCCTAAACCCTGAACCCTAAACCCTGGCTATAGGGTTGAGGTTTTAGCGTTGAAGGCATGGGTGGGGCCTCGGAGAGTGAGCTCGGGGGTTCCGGAGTACAACCCCTTCGAACCGTAATTCTACAATTTGCTGAAGATCCCCCCAAAAAGTAAAAGCATTCTTCCTTACAACGGCAATACAGGGGATCATTTTCTTTCATGTCTTGTGGGTTCTTCAGGAAATTCTAGTAAGAAAACAGTAACCCTAAACCCTAAACCCTAGGGAAATTGTAGCAAGAAAACAGTATGCAACAGATTCCCCTTCGGGAATGTGTATGCCAACGTCGATTTGGGGCTCAGGGCTTCGGATGGTTTCGGGTTTAGGGTTTAGGGTTTAGGGTTTAGGGGTAGGTTCAGGTCTCTGGTTGATCGGACTTGCGTCGACTTCTACATTTCTCCCTGTCGGAAGTGGTCCCTTTTGAACCCAACACCCGACTTTTTGGTAGCTTAGGAAACCTAGAAAAGGCAGGGTTTTGGGGTTAACTCAGTTGAGGGTTTCGGGTTTCGGGTGGGAAGGGATTTAGGGGTGAACAAGAAGCGCGCAGATTGCGACCTCGGACTCAGGGCTTAAGGAGCAAAAGGACTTGCTCCGAAGCTGTAGCGGACACGGGCACAGAAAACGCAGGACGAAGAGTTTAAAGCCTCCACCTTAACCACCTTCCCGAAACACAAGACTTTGAGAAAGGAGCATGCTGAGTGCACTGTGGGCTGCTTTGAGGCTGGAAAAGAGTACACAATGCTGAGGGCACAAAAGACTCATACCACAAAGCCAGCTGTGTGCTTCAGCGTTGCGGGGTGATACCGCCCCGGCCCACCCAACCCCACCCAACCCCACCCAGCCCCAACCCGAGTGCCTATACTGAACTGAAACCCAAGACCTCTTGGTCTTCTGGCATCTTGGTAGAAGAAGGGCACCCTTTTTTGGCTAGCTTATTTAATAAGGGAGCCCAAAACCAAAAAAAGGGTAAAGGGTACCACTGGGCTACCAAGGCATTGATTCTGGGAGCCCCGCAGCGGACTGGAGCAGTGTTCCTGTCGCGGTCGTGGGGAAAGGCCCTCAGGCGCCGAAGTTCTAGATGGAACCCCAAGCCCTGTAAAAGCCCTAAAGCCCTAAGACCCTAAGGCCCTATAACTAAAACCCTGAAACCCTAAAACCCTAAAAGCCCTAGAAGCCCTAAAACCTAAAACCCTAAAAGCCCTAAGACCCTAAAAACCTTGAGCCTCCAAGCAGCGGAAACTACAGCACGTGGAGTTTCGCTCTTCTGGCTGGTTCTTAGTAGGGAATGAGGGAATGAGGTACCCTACAAAATCCCTTGACGGGTATATCTGGGGTTCGAATTCCCTCATTGCCCTAAACCCTAGACCCCAAAAACGAAGCTTAGGCTTGAGATGCTGACGACCCCAAGCCCTGCACTTTGTGCCCTACCTAGACCCAAAACACGTCGAACTCTCGCACCCTGTACCCCTAGAAAGTCCAGAATGTTGAACCTACTGCCCGCGCAATTATGCCTTCAACCATCTTTTGCAGGCGCCTCCCTCCCCCCCCCCCCCCCGCGCCAAAAGAAAAAACTAAACTCTCGGAACCCCGCAAAAAGAACGCCTGGAGCCCGAAACCCTCGGAGCTCCCCTTGCTTAATGCCCTCACGTTCGCCAAAGAGAAAGCCACCATTGACCCTCAGGCCGGGTTTCGGGTTCAGCTGTCAGCTGACCCATTTCTAGACCCAGGAGTAAGGGGCTTACAAGGGAGCCTCAACCCTAAAAAGAGAATACGGGCCTATTCTGGGTCCTACTATTATGGATTCTTAGCCCATTTTGAAATCAGAGCCGGACGCAGGGTGCAGTCCTCCAACCGTCGGAAGACCTCGTCGTCCACCGCCCGCCTGTCCTGGCAGCCGCATAACATAGGGGGCGGAATACCTACTCATGCTATTCCCTTATTGGCCCTTTATAAGTATACTATAATAACCCCCAAGCCCTATTCTAATCATTAAGGCCCCTACGTTAAACTGATACCTGGGGGATGTGCTGAATTAGGCTCCCTGTTGGGGCGTTTTTGTGGCTCAAGAAGTCCTGTGACAAAATGTATCTCTCAGTGGACACGACTCTAACTTAAAGCAAACCTTGAACCCTAAACCCTAAACCCTAAACGCTAAACCCTAAACCCTAAACCCAAAACCTCATCTTCCGAAGCACTATCCACAGGACTACTGGCATCGCATGTCCTCTCTCACTGCCGCGCCTTGTCGAGGTTTTGAAGGTCGTTTGCCAGGTCCCAGTGAACCTGTCAACAAAGGCGACGAAGGGCCAAGTGTAATGTTTAGGGTTTAGGGGTTTTGGGTTTAGGGTTTAGGATAATACCCCAAGCCCTAAACCGTAAACCGGAGACCCTTGGGGGGCCGCATGAACCCGATAATTGGGGGATTAGATACTGTACCCCTGAGGTGCTGTGATCCCCGAATATTACGGCGCATGGACCATAAACCCTTTTAGGGCTATACTTGGGATCATTTACCCTTCGATGCTGCCATCCTCTATGAAGGTGTACGGCCCATGAACCCTGCCCTCAGCCCTGAACCCTACCCCGTAAGCCCGCCCCATACAGCAATCGACTCAGAAGGACCTGAGGCTGCTACCATACGCCACTACTGTATGGGCGGGCGGGGGGGAAGCGCGGGGCCTCACCAAATCTATATACAGTCCCGAAATAATAAATCCTGAAGCCCTAAAATATTTAAACAAGCCTTAGTTTCTAAACCCTAAACCCTAAACCCTAAACGCCAAACGCTAAACCCTAAACCCCAAACCCCAAACCCTAAACCCCAAACCCTAAACCCTAAACCCCAAGAACCAACCCCAAAGGCCCCCAAAGCCCTTCGTCCCGTTGAGTGCCGGCCTTTGGGAGCCACTTTGTGGGCTCCGCGGTCCTCTGGCCGTAGGCAACGAGACCTCGCTCATATCCCTACCTAGCTTGAAGAACTCCAAGCCCTAAACCCTAAACCCTAAACCCTAAACCCTAAACCCGCAAAGAGGCAATGGAAATCAGAATCGCGACTCGGCTGTGGGCTGCCCCCACCTGAAACCCGATAGGTTTTAGGGTTTAGGGTTTAGGCTTTAGGATTGTAGTACCGTAACATCCCTGTGTGTTTTTTGGTTTTGAATATAGCCAACCTTGAAGAAACCCTGATTTCAGTTGCTTATTTGGGGGACGACCTTATGCAGTGTAAGGATCGCCACCCCCGCCTAAACCCTAAACCCTAAACCCTCAACCCTCAACCCCACACAAGGCGCCTATGGTGGACAGCACCATGGCCGCCGGTGCCTGGGAAGGGGTATCTAAGGGGGCAGGGGGGGTTAAGGGTTTAGGATTTAGGGTTCAGGGTTCAGGGTTCTCATTTAGGGTTTAGAGGATTAAGCTTTCGGGCTGCAGGGTCGAAGCAGCTTCAGCCTTCAGGTTTTTGGGGGGGGGTCTGAGCGTTGTTGGGCTTGTGCTGCCTAGGGGTTCGAGAGGGGTTGGATTCGGGTGGCTTTGGCTAGGGGACCCCCCAATATAGATCTCGAAGTAGCAGGATCCCGCTTATAGCAAGCTAGGACCCCAAGAAGGTACCCCGAACTTCGGAAACCCCATGTCGCCTTCAGCGTTTCTTTCATCTTGTGCTTGTGAGAGCGGTTAAACCCTTAACCCTCAAAGGAAAGGGTTTAGGGTTTAGGGTTAAAAGGGTTAAGGGTTAAGGGTTAAGGATTTAGGGTTTAGGGTCTAGGGTTTAAGGTTTTTGGTTTAGGGTTTAGGGCTTAGGGGTCTCATGACCCCTACGTGTGACACGCTGTGCTTCTCGGCCGTGCCTCGAGCTTGGAAGCTCTCCACAACTCCTCATAGTCGCTGTGATCCTCGGCAGGGGTGTATTCTTGGGGTTTAGGGCTACTTGGAGGTTCATGGTACTTATTAACCAATTATAACTGTAGATATAACCCACTTATGAGCCCCTTTAAGTGCCCTAACATGGTTATAAGTACAGCTATAAGTACAGTTATACTTGGTTAGTAAGGGGATTTGGAGGTTCTTGTAATTTGGTTCTAAATGGACCAGAAGGGAATACTATTAGTACTTCTTCTGACCCCTAGATTAGGGGGCTTAGGGGGTTTAAGGGGGTTTGGGGGACTTCGAAGAAGCAAGGGTTTGGGTCCAAAGCCTACTTGTTCGGCAGGTCCCCGTTCTTGGGTGTGGAGTTTAGTAAGGGCTGAGGACGGGGTTCCCAAAACCCTAAACCCTTCTATAGGGTTTGGGGTTTAAGGTTTAGGGTCTAGGGTAGGGGCTCATGGGAGCAAAAAAGGGTTTGGAGGTTCTTGAGGTGGGTGCGACGCCCAAGACCACAAGCCTTGCTAGAAAACTGCCCAAACGACCCTAAACCCTGAACCCTAAGCCCAAACTACCAGCTCACCTAAAGGGCCCAACATCCAAACACCTAAACATCTACACCGCCAAGGCCCGAAAAACCTGAAAACAAGGAGGGGCCGGTGGGGATAGGGGTCACCTCAGACCTCTGAGCTTAGTAAGACCGTATTGTCTGAACCTGCCCAAACCCTAAACCCGAAACCCTACACCCCAAACCCTAAACCCCAAACCCCAAACCCTAAACCCTAAACCCCAAACCCTAACCCCTCCCCCCCCAATTCCACTATGTGAAGTTCAAGCATCCAGTCGATCCAGGGCTGCTTCCATCCGTCGCGCAGCCTCTTTGCCGGCCAGGGCTGTGGTGGTTACTGCAAAAGGGGGGGGGGGGGTTCCGAAGTTAGGGGTACCCTTGTTGGGGGTTTAGGGTTCAGGGTTCAGGGTTCAGGGTTTAGGGTTTAGGGTTTAGGTTTAGGGTTACAGGGTTCTGGGGTTCTGGGGTTGTGGGGTTCTGGGGTTCTGGGGCTGTGGGGCTCTGGGTTTCTGGGGGTTTTGGGGTTTCTGGGGTTCTGGGGTTTGCGGTTATAAGGTTTAGGATGACAGGGTTATAGGGTCAAAGGGGTATAGAGCCATAGGGCTATAGGGATGTAGGGCTATAGGGTAATAGGGTTATGTGGCGTGGACCTTTGCGTATCAACTGGCAGTCTCTTTTGTTTACTATATGAACTACTACAGCAACGCTTAATTCCTTATGGACTTGGGCCTTATTATCTATTACAAAGAAGCCCTTCAAGCTCTACTTGAGAATTTGCAGAGTCCAATGTTTGGCCTCTCAAAATGCTTAAATGTCTAAAGCGCAGGACACCCTCGCTACCCTGTAACCATCATGTCCACCCCCTCCCCTCCGAGTGGGTCTGTCATTTCTCTCTCGTTCTTAATCTTTCTCCCCTCCTCACTCCTCTTCCCTGCCTATCCACTCTACCATTTTCCATTAATAATAAAAGGAAGCGATGATAAAGGAAGAGGCACGGGACCTGCTATGTTTGGGTTGTTCTGTTCCCCGTTCACTACTATTTACGCGGCCCGCTCGCAAAGTCCTGCTTGTCGCGGCATCTCAGGTCTGCTCACTCCACGCCTTCGCCTTGCTTCCGCGCTCCCGAGCTCGCTCTAGCCGGAGTTCACTTCCCTTTCTCCCATGCCTTCTTGTCCTTCTGAGTCGCTGCCCCGGAACTCTTCTGCATGCTTCTCCTTGTTGGTCAAGTTGGCGACGGTGGCCTCGCTGTCTGTCGATCTCGTCTTTCCCCTTCCTCTGTCTGTTTCCGCCTTTGTCCTGTCCTTCCCCCCGCTGCGCTGCCTTTGCCGGTAGCCTTCGTTTCTTGTTGTCCCCGCCCTGCTACGTTTAACTGTCCTCCACCAGCCCCACCACCTCGCTTCCCCATCATGATGCCAGCCACCTGTCGATCGCTCTTACTGCTTCGCGAACTTCTTCCGCTATCGGCTGTTAGAGGAAGGCCAGTGGAGCTCGCAGGTCCTGTCCCACCCCAGGTCCTGCCTAGGGTTTAGGGTTTAGGGTTTAGGGTTGAGGGTTTAGGGTTTAGGGTTTTGGGTTTAGGGTTTAGGGTTTAGGGTTTGGGGTTCCCCCCCGAGCTGCTCAACCTTCCTTCGCCACTGGCCGATGGCGCCGCGCGGTACTTTTCCTCGCTTGAGGCCTTGCTTCTTCCCCGAACCCTAAACCCTAAACCCTAAACCCTAAACCCTAAACCCTAAACCCTAAACCCTAAAGCCCTAAACCCTAAAGCCCTAAACCCTAAACCCTAAACCCTAAACCGCAGAACCTCGATCTCGGCCTCCCAGCTTTCACATTGCCACTGCAGGCCCATGCTCTCTTCAAACACGTCCTCCCTAGAGCTGTTTAGGGCTCGGGGTTCGTCTAGGTGAGACTTGTAGCTCAACCCAAAAAAAAGCCTAACACCGCCAGATGCCTGCAATGCCTCTACTCAACAAAACCCCTTCAAACCCCAAACTCTACATACCCAACCCCCCAAACCCCAAACCCTGACCCCTAAACCCCGAGCCCTAAATCCAAACTCAAAACCCAAACCCTAACCCCAAACCCTAAACCCTAAACTCCGAGCCCTAAATCCAAACTCAAAACCCAAACCCGAACACCAAACCCTAAACCCCAAACCCCAAATCCTGAACCCTAAACCCTAAACCCCAAACCCTTAATCTTAAACCTTGAACCCTAAACCCTCAACCTCAAATTCAAACCCCAAACCTTAAACCTTAAACCCTGAACCCTAAGCTTTGCCACGGGGCCGGCCCCAGCTTTGCATCGCACACTGCACGGAGGTCTCGCCTTTGCTCTTGGGGTTCGTGGGAGGCATTCAGGGTTTAGGGTTTAGGGTCTAGGGTTTCGGGTTTAGCGCGTATAGGGCTTCGGGTTAAGGGTTGTAGGTTTAGGGTGTAGGGTTTCGGCCTTAGCGTTCAGTGTTGTTTGGGTTTAGCCCGAAACCTGAACCATCTGCCGCACGCCTTACCTTAGCTCAGTAACAAGGCAATGAGCCCCCCCCTAGTTGAAGGGGATTTAGGGTTTTAGGGTGTCTGGGTCTAGCGTTTGGGGTTTAAGGGCGTAAGGGTTAGGGTTACAGGGTTTGGGGGTCTTAGGGTCTCAGGTTTTTCTGGGTTTTAGGGTCTAGGGTGATGACGTTTAGGGTTTGGCCGCTTAGGTTTAGGTTCGCGGAGGAGCCCGCAACATGAAAAGTGACTTCTTCGAATTGCAAGAACTAGACCTGGACCCAAAAGGGTTTAGGGTTCAGGGCTAGACCCAAGAGCAACCTAGGAAATGAAAAGGGGCGCCTTTTGGGGTTTCTATAGGGGTTCGTAAAAGTAAACCAAACCGTAAAACGCAAGCGGAGTAAGGGCCTACTCTGGGTCCTAGGCGACTGTTTAGGGACCATTGCTTTTGGCAGATTGAGGCTGCTTAGGCCCCGACACTAACCCCTAAACCCCTTGCAGCCCTTATTTCACCTTAAGCCTAGGTTGGCCCGCTTCCAACCTTCCGAAAATCCTGTTCCCAAAACACCCCCCCAAAAAACCCCAAACCCTACAGCCGTCATTAAAACTTCTTATAACCCCAGTACCCGGGAGATTGCTGTTGCAGTGTCCGACAAACCTCGGGATGTAGAGAGTGCGCCGCGCCGTGACAGCATCGACAGCAGCGCACTCGGCTCGAGTTCCACTGCCAGCACTGTAGTGGCACCCCCAGGACCACCGCGTCCACCGTTCGAGACTGGAATCCGAGGACCGTGGCGGCCTCGATCTGGCTGCCGGCCGGCAAGGGGGGAATGGAGCGCAGAAGAAGGCGTGCAGCGGCCTGGTTCAGGGCAGCTTGTTCTCGGTGCCTGGGGCAGAAGTGACAACGTGAAGCCCAAGAGGGACCCTTAGATCAACCACAAGGGACACTCCGGAACATCCCCAAAAGGCCCTAACCTAGCGTAAATCGAAGACCCTGAGCCTACTGTTATGTGAGCTAGGGTTTAGCGTTTCACCACCCTGCCCCCCTCCCCCAGAAACACTGCCCCCTAGACCCTACACCCTAGACCCTAGACTCTAAACCCTAAACCCTAAACCCTAAACCCTAAACCCTAAACCCTAAACCCTAAACCCTAAACCCTAAACCCTAAACCCTAAACCCTAAACCCTAAACCCTAACCCTAAACCCTAAACCCTAAACCTAGGTGAGGTGCTGCAGCTCGGTGGTCTCCTGAGCGCGGTCATTGGGGTTTTTGGGGCCTCCTCAACAGCCTCTAAGGGTTGAGGGCTTAAAGGGTTTAGGGTTTGGGGTTTAGGGTTTAGGGCTTGGGGTTTAGGGTCTAGGGTTTAGTGTTTAGGGTTTTAGGGTATAAGATATAGGGTACACTTGGAGGTTCATGGTCCTTACTGGCCCAACAATTATAACCATGTTAGGGCACTTGAGGGGCCTATAAGTGCAGTCATAATTGGTCAAGAAGTTTGGGGGTTCGTGCGTGCCTAAAGGAAGCGGGCTGCTGTGAGCACACAAATGAATCTGCAGATCTACCGACCCCAAGACCGTTCACAACTCTCATGGAGTTGTACGTCTCTTCTCTTGTTCTACAAAGCAGCATGTACTTTTATGCGATTCAGGGTTGAAAAGCTTTCCATCGGCGCTGTTTATTGCAGACGTGGTTGTCCATGCTGCCTTGCAGCGAGACGGCCCCGTGCCTTTGATAAGTTTCTGTGAGATGCTTGGGACACTTGGGACTCCCTTGCAGCTTTTTGTTTGGCGTTTAGGGCGTTGGGTTTGGGGTTTAGGGTTTAGGGACTCACTTCAGAAACATGGGACCTACGTGCGACACTAGGGTCGCTTGGAACACTTGTCGGGCGTGGTCACAGAGGCACGGGCCTTAGGGCTTCGGGCTCCTTTCTCAAGGGCTTCTGAAAGTTTTAGGGTTTGAGGTTTATAGGGTTTGGGGTTTTGGGTTTGGGGTTTAGGGTTTAGGGTTTAGCGTTTAGGGTTCAGGGTTTAGGGTTCAGGGGAAGAGGCCATTTCGAGGGCTTTGAGGGTGTTGGGGGTCTTGCGGCTGAGGGAGCCGGCCGACAGACATCCTACATAAGTCCGCATCCCCAAGTGCCTCCCAAAACGTCAACAGCCCTAAGCCCTCCGACCCCCCGCCCCCCCCCCCCCCCCCCAAAAAAAAAAAAAAAAACATCAACCCTCAAAATCCTAAAGCTCAACATCCTAAACCTCCAAACAGGTTTCGGGTTTAGGGTTTACGGTTTAGAAATCAGGGTTCGATGTTGGCCCAGCAGGCACCCCAGATTGACCCAAAAACCCAGCATGGGGACTCAAAATCCCTAAGCCCTGCCATGGAAACCGTCCAACATCGCCAACCCAAACCCGATAAGCCTTATAAACCCAAAACACAAATGCCAGACCCTAAGCCCTGAACCCTGAACCCTAAGCCAAAAACCCTAAACCCTAAACCCCAAACCCTAAACCCTACCAATTGACCCAAGGCGCCAACGTCTTACTGACGACCTGCTTCGTCAGTGGCAACGCCATGGCGATGCGTCAGGCCCAACGGTCGGCGCTACCCAGGGAGTAGGGTTTAGGGTTTAGGGCTTGTAGGGTTTAGGGTTTAGGGTTTAGGGTTGTTTCTGGTACGTCAGGCGCAGCACTCCAAACCCGCAGCGAGCGGCCTCCAGGGGCCGAGCGGCTATACAGCTGCAGCGAGGTTTAGGGGGTTTAGCGCCTTTAGGGGGGGGGGGGGGGGGGGGGGGGGGTTGGGGTTAGGGTTTAGGGTTTAGGGTTTAGGGTTTAGGGTTTAGGGTTTAGGGTTTAGGGTTTAGGGTTTAGGGTTTAGGGTTTAGGGTTTAGGGTGCAGGGAGTTCATTATCGGGTTCTTGAGGGAGCGGGGGGTGAAGGGCTCAAGGTTCAGGGTTTAGAGTGAGGTTCCCTAAAAACTCCCTACTACTCAATAAGGCTCCCTAAGCTTCCTTAAGGTTCCCAAGCTGCCTACCCCCCCCCCCCCCCCCCCCCCCACCACACCAGCTATGATTCCCCCTAACCCTAAACCCTAAATCCTAAACCCTAAACACCATGAATCCCTGGCCCTTAAGGACTCTACAATCACCCTCCCATGATTCCCTCTCCCTTACGCACCCTGCCAACAAGTTTAGGGCTTCTCCCGGACCCTGTGCCTCCACCCCCCCCCCCAAGGAAGTTTAGGTTTTTTAAGGGTTTAGGGCTGTGCCAAGACCTCCCCGCCCCATAGGCACTGAAAAAAGCTCGATTAAACCCGAAACCCGAAAAAAACCCTGAGCCCTGGCGGACTGCATCCTAGGTAGAGGCCGAGACCTAAATCCTAAACCCTGAACCCTGAACCCTAGAAGCCATAAACCCCAAACCCCGAACCCCACAAACCCCAAGCCCTAAACCTTAAAAACCCAAAGCCCACAAACCCTAACCCTGAAAAAGACCCATACTGCAAAACAACCCGCTCGCCCTAAACCCTATAAACCCCACAAACAATAAAGCCCTAAACCCCGAAACCAAAGCCCTTTAACCCCTAAACCTTGAAACCCTATAAGCCCTAAACCCTATAAGCCGTAAACCTTAAAACCCTACAAGCCCAACATGCGTGAAAACCCTAAACCCTAAACCCTGAACCCTAAACCCCTAAACCCCTAACCCCTACACCCCTGTCGGCCCGGGGGCTGCTGTCGTCTTTCTCAGACTGGCGCCCACCGGTCCTGGTGGTCGCGAGAAAAGGTTGCTGTTTGGGGTGTTTAGGGTTTAGGGTCTAGGGTTTAGGGTTTAGGGTTGGTTTTCGCCATGAGGGTTTGGGGCATTCTTCGTTTTTTCTGCGTCATTAAGCGCCTTAGGTTTGGGGCGGCTTTAGGCTTTAGGGCTTTAGTTTGCAGAGTGCAAACTACTTGTGCTTAGTTGGTAATTGTGGGTGGGCTGGCCGAGGACTGCATACGAAACACGCCGGAGTGTGCTTGCAAAGGGCGTCATGGGAAGCAAGGACCGGCATGAGCTCAGATCCGGAGATCAGCTGGGAACCCTAAACCCTAAACCCTAAACCCTAAACCCTTAAACCCATCAAGCCTTCAGCATGCCCCAGCTGCTCACAGCGACTGGTGTGCTTCTTGCGGAGGGGATCAGGAAGAAGGAGCTGCTCAGAGTGATGATGTGAAGAATGAGGGGACTCCCGACGACGCATAATGAACTCTGAACCCTAAACCCTAAACTCCCTAAACTCCCTGAACCCTAAACCCTCAACCCTGAACCCTGAACCCTAAACCCTCAACCCTGAACCCTGAACCCTAAACCCTAAACCCTAAACCTACGATGGCCATGATTATGGCGAGGATGAAGCTGATGGTGCTGGTGCTGGGAGGTGGCGATACAAGGCAAGATATGGGGGGGTTTCCGAAATTAGGTTTTATTCTGTATTGCTTGGGGTTTAGGTTTAGGGGTACCTTATTGTTATCATAGCGGGATCCTACCATTTGAGGACATATATACTGGGGGTCGCCTATGTTCGTAAACCCCGATCTATAGGCACCACACGTAGGATTACGACTTCATTCAGTGCACACCCCTAAACCCTAAACCTCTCTCAGCGTAAGGCCCATAAACAGTGGAATGGGCTCTAGGGCTCATGGGGGGGCTCTACCTTCTCGGGGTTTAGGGTATAAGGGTTTAGGGTTTAGGGTTTAGGGTAGTACGGGAACCTGCCCCTAAACCCTAGCCCCAAAACGCTTTGGGGCGCCGGCCATTGGCTTGTTCCTCCGTCTGCCTTGTCCTGACACGGCTTAGGCTTGGGCCACGAAAACCCTAAGGCTCTAACGACTCTTCTTTCGGGGTTTTTGGGCATAAGGATTTCGGGTTTAGGGTTGTTGCCTGACGGAAAGGTTGAGCGTTAGTGGGTTTTGAGGCCGTTTGAGGATTCTGGGTGCTGCCTACTGACTCTGGACCTCGGGAGTGAGATTCTGCTCAAGGACTACTATTCGCTTGAGAGCCCCTCAAACATTGAAGGTAGTAATCCCTATATCACCCTTATAAGGAAGAATCTGTTTTTTTTGTTTTTGGGCAAGGTTCTTAAGCAACTAGTAGACGAAGGGGGGGGATTCTTGGGGGAGATTCTTGCAGGGGCGGAAGTGTTGTACGTCTGGCGCGAAGACGCGCCTTGTGCGGACTTCTCGGTGTAAAGTAGGGTTGAGGGCTTGCCGGTTTCCGGCTTGGGGGGCTCATAACTATCTAGACCCAAGAGCAACCTGGAGAGGGAATAAGGGCCTACTCTGGGTCCAAGTTCTAGGTAGGGTCTCAGAGATTCCAAAAACCCCTCAACTAAGGAATACCCCGTAAATTTTAGGAACCCCACTAGGATTTAAGGTATATGCCTGAATTACGAGGTTTTTGGAGTCTCTAGTGTCTTGGCACAGCTTCTGCGGCTTCGAGGTGTTCGGCTGAGAGAGTTTCGGGCAGCAAGGAGCCCCCACTCTGCCTCTTTCTTCTGGAGGTCCGTGACTTTCTGGACCACCTGCAATTCCAGGAGCCCTAAGCCCTAAGCCCTAAGCCCTAAACCCTAAACCCTAAACCCTAAACCCTAAACCCTTCTCAAGGCAGTAGAGCTTTCAAGGGAAGACTCTGCCAGCTTGGAAGCTCACCCTAAACTCTAAACCCTAAATCCTAAACCCCAAACCCTAAGCCCCACACCCTGAACCCTAAACCCAAACTCAAAACCAGCCACCTGTGGCTGTCAGCTCCACCGCCCTAAACCCTAAACCCAAAACCCAAAACCCGAAACCCTAAACCCTAAACCCAAAACCCTAAACCCTTCACCGCAAAAATCGGCCTCAATCTCTGTTGGCACCCTTTCATGGGACGCCACCTTGGGCCCTTAAGGTTGCACCCTAGGGGCTCGGGGACCCTGTTTGAAGATCCTCTCAGGGAAACCCTAAACCCTAAACCCTAAATAACCCTAAACCCTAAACCCTAAATGACCCTAAACCCTAAACCCTAAACCCTAAACCCTAAACCCTAATCCCCAGTTCCCAGCGATTGGGAGGGACTTGCAGCGTAAGTTGCGGCCCTGAACCCTAAATCCTCTGATGTCCAAAGCCCAACGTGCCAACGTGGGCCTGTATAAACTTAAGGGTTTAGGGTCTAGGTTTAAGGCTTTGAACCCTGGATCTTAAACTCTAAGCCCTGCACCTCTCTGTAGCAACAAGAGGATCACTACCTGTGCTTCGATACCCTATACGCCCTAAACCCTTGGCCCTATTCCCCTATTCCCCTATTCCCCTAAACCCTAAACCCTAAACCCTAAACCCCTAAGTCCCTAAACCCTAAACCCTAAACCATAAACCCTAAACCCTAAACCCTAAACCCTAAACCCCTAAGTCCCTAAACCCTAAACCCTACTCCCCTGAACCCCTAAACCCTAGCAGTCCCGAAGTCTCTGACCTTAAACCCTCAACCCTAAACCCCTAGAACCCTCTAAAGTCCCTAAGCCCCTGAACCCCAAACCCTAAACCCTAAACCCTAAACCCTAAACCCTCACACGCGACGCAAAGCTTCGATGCAGACTCGGGCAGAGATATCGCTCCGCTGAGACGTGGACTCAGAGCCTGCAATTGGCCTGCTTCTCTATGTACCCAGAGAGCCCCCCCAAATCCCATGCAGGTTTGTTTAGGGTTTAGGTTTAGGGTTTAGGGTTTAGGTTTGGGGTTTAGGGTTTAGGGTGTAGGGTTTAGGGTTCAGGGTTTAGGGTTTAGGGTTTAGGGGTTTAGGGTTTAGGGGTTTAGGCTAGAGGGTTCTGGGTTTCAGGTTTCGGGTCTCTAGACCCAGAATGTAGTAGTTGTTTATTGCTAGATTTCATAGAACTCCAAATTCAAGTATACCCATGCAACCGTAGCTCAGAGATGTACGTTGAGGCCCGATGGTTTAGGGTTCTCCAAGATGCCTTTTCATTCAGGGTCAAGGGGTTTAGGGTTTTAGGGTTTAGGGTTTATAGGGTTTAGGGTTTAGGTTGAATACATTAGAAACTTGCAACTTAAGCTCCTATCTGCGACAGAAGTCGCACGATGTCCCCTTCGCCAATCGCCATCGCGCACGTGAGGGGCGAGGACCCCTTGCTGTCTCCTTTGTCCTTGTCGGCCTTAGCTTCACTTGCAACTTGGAAAATCCACGTGAACCTACCAGGGGTTTATAGGGTTCTTGGGGTTTAGGGATGGGGTTTAGGGTTTAGGGTTTAGGGTTTAGGGTTTAGGGTTTAGGGTTTAGGGTTTAGGGTTTAGGGTTTAGGGTTTAGGGTTTAGGGTTTAGGGTTTAGGGTTTAGGGTTTAGGGTTTAGGGTTTAGTCATGTGCTGCATTCCTGAAAAGGAAATTGAGCAGCAGAGGGTCTAGGATTCCAGGCATGGGACCCCAAGGTCGGACAATTGCCCTAACCCCAGAACCCGAAACCCTAAAGTTTTTAACCCTAAAACATTTGACCCTAAACCCTAAACCTTTTAACCCTAAACCTTTAACCCTAAACCCTGAACCCTGAACCCTAAACCCTAAACCCTAAACCCTAAACCCTAAACCCTAAACCGAACTGCTGCGGCGTGGCCCTGGCCGCGAGCAGCAAGCGCACGACGTCCGCGTGGCCGTCGCTGCAGGCGCGCAGAAGAGGCGTCATCCCGCCCAGGTCGGGCGCATCCTTGGGCGCCCTTAGGGTTTAGGGTTTAGGGTTTAGGGTTTAGGGTGCACTGTTGACTCTGTAAGTTAGGTCTGGTCCCGAAGCCCTATAAGCCCCATAAGCCCCCTGTAAGCCCTGTAAAGCCCGTAAACCATATAAACCTTCTGAAGCCGAACCCCTTTAAACTATAAACACTCTAAACCCTAAAAACCCTAAACCCAAGGTTCGGGGAAGGTTCGTGGAAGGTCGTTCTGGTTCATAAGGCTCGACTAAGGGGAGTAGAAGCGAGTAGCGGATTTTAGGGTTATAGGGCCTAAGGTTGACACACCGTGTAAACCCTAAACCCTACAAACCCCAAACCCTCTATCTACTAAAGCAAAACACCCCTAACCCTATAAACCCGAAATCCCTGAACCCCATAAACACTGAACCCCTACGCCGCCTTAAAGGAAGGATCTGAGTCTAAACCAACCCTAAACCCTAAACCCTAAACCCTAAACCCTAAACCCTAAACCCTGAACCCTAAACCCTAAACCCTAAACCCTAAACCCTAAACCCTGAACCCTGAACCCTAAACCCCTTGGAGGAAGGATCTGAGTCCACCTTGGCCTCCAGGAGCAAGCGCACCGTCTCGCTGTCGCCGTAGGCCGCAGCCCAGTAGAGCGGCGTGGATCCCCATCCTCGGGGTTTAGGGTTTAGGGCTAGGATTTGGGGTTTGGGGTTTAGGGTTTAGGGTTTAGGATTTAGGGTTTAGGGTTTTTTAGGGTTTAGGGTTTAGGGTTTAGGGTTTAGGGTTTAGGGTTTAGGGTTTAGGGTTCAGGGCCCATGTGCCGGTACATTGATCCTAATTGGTGCAGGGTCCCAAGTACCATGATTCAGCTTCCGAGGGCTCCAGGATCCCTGATCCCGATTGCGAGGTTCACAATTTAGGTAGTTCTCCGAACTGGGGTCCCTTTTTGGGCCCCCTATAGAATACGGCACTCTTTAGGAGAAAAAAAAAAAGGACCCCCAGAAAATGGACCCTAATTTAGAGAACTACCCACTTTGGTCCCCAAAGCATCTGTCGGGTGTGCTCGGGTCCGCCATGGCCTGAAGAAGGAGCCGCGCGATGTTGACGTGGCCCTGGACGAAGGCTCGGAACCTTGGTAGCCATATCATACAAAGGGTACCCCTTTTGGTGGCTGCTTGCTTGAAAAGGGAACCTTGAACCAAAAAAACACGAAAGGGTACCACTCGGGCTACGGAACAGCGGCGTCTCGTCATTCTTGTCGGCCAACCCCACGTCAGCCTTCTCTGCCAAGAGTAAATGCACCAAATCGACATGGCCTCGGCTAGCTGCGTGGAAGAGAAGCGTCTTCTCCGCTCGCTCTTTCCCAAAGCGCGCGTTGGGCAGCAGCTGTGCACGAGCTGCCAGCAACAGGTGCACGATGTCAGTGTGGCCTTCCTTGGTAACCATGTTGCAATAAGGGCACCTGTTTTGGGTTGGTTCCTTCACAAGGGAACCCGGAACCCAAAAAGACAAAGGGTACAGGGTACCACTGGGCTATAACCCTAAACCCTAAACCCTAAACCCTAAACCCTAAACCCTAAACCCTAAACCCTAAACCATAGACCATAGACCATAGACCATAGACCATAGACCATAGACCATAGACCATAGACCAAGCTTCATGAAAAGCCTCCAGAAGTGGGAGCTCTTCATCGGCAACGGAAAGATGGCCGTGCGCCAGGAGCAAACGTACGACGCGCGTGTGGCCTCTGCGGGAAGTCCTTGGGGGCGAAAGGAAGCCTAAAATGGGGGGGTTATATATATATATACTATATATATATATGTTTATATTATATATAAAGATTATACCCTGTACTACTATAATTCCTATTCAGGTATATGGACCACAGGCCCTTTTAGGGTTCAATAGGGTTCATGTGGTGCCCCAAGGGTCTGGAAGAGGGCCGTAGTTCCACCAACACTTGGGCACTGCGCATCTTTGTCGGCCCGGGCGTCGAGCAGCAGCTGCACAACTTTCGTGTGACCTTGCAAACCCGAGGGTTTAGGGTTTAGGGTTTAGGGTTTAGGGTTTAGGGTCTAGGGTCTAGGGTCTAGGGTCTCACGAGTGACGATAACTTAGGGTTTATACTTGAAGGTTCATGGTACTTATTAACCAATGCTAACTGTACTTGTAACCCACTTATAAGCCCCTCAAGTGCCAGAACATGGCTCTAGTTGGGTTATAAGTTATAAGTCCAGATATTCTTGGGTTAATAAGGACACTGAACTTCCAAGTAGGGTTTAGGGTTTGGGGTTTAGGGTTGGGCCTACCCGTGGAGGGCTTCCCTATGACACCACGCCAGGCCAGCTTAGACCCTAACCCTAAACCCTAAGCCCTAAACCCTTAACCGTAACCCTAAACCCCAAACCCTAAACCCCAAACCCTAAACCCTAACCCCCTGCAGGCCTCCCACGGCCGCATGAAGGAGGGGAGTCCACCCGCTGACATCAGTCTTGTCCTAGGTTGGCCCTAGCAAAACCCCTCTGAAACTAAAAGAAAAACAACAATCCTACATAAATAGGGTTTAGGGTTCAGGGTTTAGGATTCAGGGTTCAACAAAAGCCCTCTGAAAATACAAAAACAACAATCCTAATCTAGAAACAGGGTTTTTGGGGGTTGTTATTGTGGAATGATAAAGGGACCATAAGGGAAAAATGTTTCGTAGCTATTCCGACCCCTACATTACTTAGATCATCCTCCTTAAGCTCCCTTAAGGCACCCTATAAAACAATACCCTACCCCCCCCCCCCCCCAAAAAAAAAAAAAAAAAAGAGAAACATCTAGAAACCAAGGGTCCTGGAAGGCCCGGGCCTCCAGCAGCAAGCTCACCACCTCAGGGGAGCTCTCTGTCGCTCTCTGTTTGTCTGTCTGTCCGTATGTCTGTCTCTGTGAGTGTGTGCGTGTTGCAGGTTGTCTTGATGGGTCGAGAGGAGAATTTAGGGTTTGCTTGGATACCCTATGGGGGTATGGGGGTTTGGGGGTTTAGGGGTTAGCGGGTAAGTTCTTCGGGGGCTTCAGAACCGAAATCCAAATATCCTCTGAGGACCCCCGGTTAACACTCAACCCTACACCACAAAAGCCCCAAAAGCCCTAAAGCCTCAGAAACCCCCAAAACACAAAAGCACCAAACCCGCAAAAACCCCCAAAGCCTAAACCCTAAACCCTAAACCCTAAAATATAAGCCCAAAAACCCCCTGGGGGGATGCGCACCGTCCTGTGCCCCAAGCGCGAAGCTCTGACGAGGGCGGTGGCGCCGCTCACATCCGTCGAATCGGCATCTGTGGGCCTTTGTAGGAGCTCCTTAGACATCAGAAAAGGGGTTTAGGGTTTAGGGTTTAGGGTTTAGGGTTTAGGGTTTAGGGCTTAGGACTTTCTTGGTGGTTTAGGGAACTACATGGACCACGGGTGATGGGTTGCCGTGGTGTTTTGTTGTGCGAAACGTACGTTATGCCCGGGTTTTGGCATGATTCCTCAAAAATCAGTGTTCAGAATGTACAGAAAAACTACATCACTTTCTATTAAACTCTTGCTGTCAAGTTGTCTTTCGGTTTCTGAGATTGAGTGTGTAAGCCCGGAGTGTAGACCCTTATAGGTCAAGTCTGCAGCCCGTAGAGAAACAAAAACACTGTAAATACCAGTGTTTTGGGCATGGTCGCCAAAGGCAAGGATGCTTGTGAATGCTTTTCTTGTTCCACATCCTTGTGCAGTATGTTGTACAAAGTGGCGAGAATGCTGTAAATACCAGTGTTTTGGGCGCAAATACCAGTGTTTTGGGCATGGTCGCGAAAGGCATGGACGCTTGTGACAACGTGTCTTGTTCCACAACCTTGCGCGGTATGTTGTACACACTGGCGAAAACGCTGTAAATACCAGTGTTTTGTGCATGGATGCAATATGAATGATGTTCTTATCCCCCCCCCCCCACCCCCCCCCCAACCCCCCCCCCTGAGTCCATAAACCTTGGCAAAAGCCCTGAAATGCCGGAAACCTCGCGGCAACCCAACACCCGTGGCCCAACTACATATATGATTCTATCCCGACTTTCCTATTTTGATTTTTAAGGCACGGTCCTAAACCCGACCTTCAGAACCCACAACCTACTGTGTTGTAGGTTATGTTTTTGAATCCCTCACGTAACCTGCAAACTGGAACGAGGGTCTCGGATTCTTAAGTCCTCAACCCCCCTAAAGCCTAAACCCCAAACCCTAGACCCTAAACCCTGAACCCTAAACCCTAGACCCGAAACCCCAAGAGTTGCGGAGTATCATCCACGGCCAAGGCGTTGCCCTCTCCCGCGGCAGCAGTCAGGAGCTTGGCGACCTTCTCTGACTTCCTGCGTAGGTTTTAGGGATTGTTGGCGTAGCCCTTCCCATTTTTTTGGGAAGTCCGTAAACCCTAAACCCTCCACCCTAAACCCTAAACCCTAAACCCTAAACCACAAGCCCGAATGGCGAGGGCCATTCCCAGGCGGGGTCCCTATATAAGGCATCTTGCAGGGTACAAAAACATATGGGGAAAACATATATGCATATATGCATATATGCATATATGCATATATGCATATATATATATATATATATATATATACACATATATACATGTATACACATATACATGTACACATACACATATATACATATATACACATACACATATATACATATATACATATATACATATATACATATATACATATATACATATATACATATATACATATATACATATGTACATATATACATGTATACATGCATATACACATACATTATATACATATATACATATATACATATGTACATATATACATGTATACATGCATACATACACATATACAGATATTATACAGATATGCATATATACATATGTACATATGTACATATACACATATATACATATATACTTATATACACATATACATACATACATACATACATACATACATACATACATACATACATACATACATACATACATGAATGTGATCCCAGGGGGTATACATGTATATATGAATATACATGTATATGTATATATAAAAATTGTCCCTGCCGTCAAGAGTTTCTCTTTCGGTAGCAAATATCTGTAGAATATGAACCCAGTGCTATACAGTTTTGAATACATGTCACACTCGTTAGAAACTTGATTGTGCTTATGTGCGACTCTTGCTGATCATGGTCGTTGACATTGGTGTTTCGCGTGCTGCTTTCGCTATGTTCAGACTAACAAAGTTCCCTACACCTTGATTCGGAAACTTCACTGCTTGCCCAGGTTTTCCACTGCGGTTTTGCTTGTATCTAGTGAATACGCGAACAGCAATCAGAACAACTAAAACATACGCGAAGTATTTTTCTCTGTGAAGGTGAGGAAGTGTATCTTGGCATATATCCTCGGTACAAACAAAACCGCAATCCAAAACATGGGCTAGCAGCACACGAGCAAACACCAACATGAACAATAATCATCACAATATGCGCAACATCCAGTTTCGGAACGAAGGTGTAGCGAAAGTTCCGGCGCACAACCTAGATACAAAGCAAGCTCCTGTGCAGCACGGGCACAGGGTTCATCCGTATTACACCTCCCCTGCGGCCCTCAAGAACCCCAAAACCAGGAAACCTAAACCCTAAACCCTAAACCCATGGGTCCTAGACACTCGGTCCTCGGCAAGGGCAGCAACACCAACTGCAGCTCCACGGCTGCGTCCACCACCTCGGCATCCGGTAGGATGGAGGCCTTGCGCCTTGGCGTGGGTTTAGGGTTTAGGGTTTTTTGGTTTAGGGTTTAGGGTTTAGGGTTTAGGGTTTAGGGTTTGGAGTTTAGGGTTTAGGGTTTAGGGTTTAGGGTTTAGGGTTTAGGGTTTAGGGTTTAGGGTTTAGGGATAGGACATGGTCGGAGGTCCAAGATTGATGGAATATCTGTGGCGGATTAAGGGACTTGGGTTTAGGGGTTTAGGGGTTTAGGGGTTTAGGGATTTAGGGGTTTAGGGGGTTTAGGGGTTTAGGGGGTTTAGGGGTCTAGGGTTTAGGGTTTGGGGTTTGGGTTTAGGGTTTGGGGTTTGGCTCATTGGGGCTTAGGGCAACATAGTGTGCAAGGAAGGGCATCGCAACCTCCGCATCTCCAAGCCGCAAGCGAACAAGTCACCGAGCCGACAAAGCACAATATCCCGGACCCAGTGGACTTTAGGCTTCAGGGGAACTTACTTGCTGAGTTCATAAGCCCCCCAAAACAGTGTACACTTTCAGTTCTATAGGGGATTATCGTATCCCAAAAAGTGTAAAGTGTACTCACTCAGCTACGAAGGAACAGGGATAGAAGGGGAACACAGGCCCGTTGAGGGGGGGGATGCCAAGTAAGATTTGGTCTGGGCGACAGGAGCCGCTGACGGAATCGTGGGACGCCGCAGATAGGTGCCAACTGCTGCTTGATCCACCGCACGTCGCAGTGCTCCTCCAGCGCAATTTCAGCCACGACGTCGCCTCTCGTGATCTCGGGGGGCAGGGGAGGAGGAGAGAGGGGGGAGGGAGGACACGCGCCTTGCGGAAAAAGCTTTTCAGAGGCGATAGTTTGGAGTTCAGGGACTTCGACATGTGCCCGATTTCGACGTGGTTTAAGGGAAGCGTCTAGAAAGCCTGGGTTGACTGGCTGAATGTGAGGATGCTGCAGTCTGCTACCCAAAACCCTAAACCCTAAACCCTAGGGGTTTAATCAGGGACGCCTCGCGTGTTTTGGATTCAGGGTACCCTAGCCCTAAACCCTAAACCCAAAACCCTTAACCCGAAGCCCTAAACCCTAAACCCGAAACCCTAAACCCTGAAAATTTTGGGGTTTGGGGGCTGCGGGTGTTCTCTGACGTCCCTTGGCTGCCTGAGCAAGAGAGGATACGGAGCACTCCCGAGGTGCTCAGAGGACGCTTCGGCATGGCGCGCAGGAGTTGGGTTTAGGCTTTAGGGTTTAGGGTTTAGGGTGTAGGGCAACCATGTGAATCTGTAAATGTACACACACATAGACATACAATACTTCCCTATGTATTTTAGTCTTTATTGTTGTAGGTATTCTGTTTACATTTAACTGACCCCATTAACCCTTCAACCTGCAACACTAAACCCCAATCCAAATAGACCCCAATAGACTCCACACCCTAAGCCCTAAACACCAAAGCCTAAACCCTAAACCCTGCCTGAAACGTTCCTCGACTTTCCCGGGGCAGTGCCCGCAAAGTCTCTGACCCGCAGAAAGCTGCGGTGAGGGGAACGAGCAAGGCTCCGAATCAGGTCTCGGGCTGCTTAGAGTTCAGGGTTTAGGGTTTAGGGTTTAGGGTCTAGGGTCTGGGGTCTAGGGTCTAGGGTGTATTATTTAGGGTTTAGGAATTAGGGTTTAGGGTTGCGAACTCTACCCTTCGGAGACACATGTTCACTCTAACTTTCAAGCCCTTCTGTCTTCAAAAAGCGCTTTGATGCAGGAACCTCACCCCACAAACGAGTGACAATGCCAAGGGGGGAATCCTGATTAGGCCCGGTGCCGTTAGGGCTTTCTTCTTTGGCGGGTTGAATGATTTGGGGTTTAGGGTGTTCGGGCCCAAAACCCTTAAAACCCTAAACCCTAATCCCTAATCCCTAAACCCTAAACCCTATAGGGAGGGAGGATTGGCTGATGCAGTGGCCGACGTCACTTTGGCGCCTTATCGAGGAGGTGTATCTCCGGGTTGAAGTTCGCCTCTTTCCATGTGCCGTCCTCGTTCTCCTGCAGAAGGGTTTCTTAGTTGCTGACTTCATCAGCCCCAAAAGAGTGTACACTTTCAGTTCTATAGGGGGTTATAGTATCCCAAAAAGTTTAAAGTGTGCTCACTCAGCTACCAAGGTTTACGACTGTTTGCTTAAGAACTCCCCCGCCCAAAACAGAAGACATTCTTCCTCATGAGGGGAAACATCTGGATTATCATCTTTCATTTTGGGGAGGGCCCTTAAGCAAATAGTTGTTCAGATTTATGTGAGGGTTTAGGGTTTAGGGCTTGGGGTTGTGGCATTTCCTTCTCCGGGGGGGGGGGGGGGGGACTTGTTCCTCAGTTGTTATGATGTTCATCGTAAAGGCAGCCATATCACAGCGACCGACAGTGTAGAACAGCCTCCATCTTGGGTGAATCAGCCTACTGCGGCGAGATGCAATGCTAACACAAAAGCATCGGGACCAGCAGAAAGCGTGGGGGTTTTGCACTACAGTTGCAGGGATCACAAAGGGCGTCCCCTCCTGTACAACCCCCTGGGATATTGCCCCTGGTACTCACAGTCCTTAACAGGGATTTATGGTACCCCTATCAGAATCCCTATTTAAGGACTGTCAGTACAAGGGGGAACCCAAACAACCCAAGTCTGAGAAGTATGCCTCCGTAGCACTTTCGTTGTCTTCGTCTTCGCCTCAAGCACCAGAAGATTCCGGGGTGGAGTTCTGCATCTTGCTGCTGATACTACTATTTGCTTCCCGAAAAGATGAGATTCTCATCCATAATATTGAAGAATATGTTCTTTGCTTTGCGGGGGGGGGAGGGGGCGAGGGTCTTAAAAGCAAATGGTCGAATATGAGGGTCGTTGGGAAGCAGGGTTTGGGGTTACGGGCTTCAGGGCCTCAGAAGGCTTGCAAGACTTCACTCTTATCGCTGTTCTTTCGCTTAGGATGCTTCGGGGCTTAGCGCCCTAAACTCTAAAACCCAAAAACCATCAAACCCAAAAACCCTAAAACACTAAAACCCTAAGTTGACGAACAGCACAAACATGGAAGGAGGTAGCAATGATCTGGGATCCAAGTGTTCTGGAGCTTCAACAGGGTCTATGGGTAGAGCGCATTATGCTGGAAGGTTCATGGGGCTGTAGTAGCTGAGTTTTGCAACAGCCCTAGGGCACCAAGCGAGACCCACCAACAAGGTATTGGGTTTGGGAACCCTCTCCCCCTAGGAAACAAAGGCTCAAACCCTACACCCTCAACCCTAAACCCCGAAACCCAAAACCCTGAAACCCTAAATCCTAAACCCTGAACCCTGAACCCTAAACCCTAAACCCTAAACCCCCAAACCTCTAAACCCTAAACCCCTAAACCCCTAAACCCCTAAACCCCTAAACCCCTAAACCCCTAAATCCCTAAACCCCTAACTCCCTAACCCTAAACCCTAAACCCCTACATCCCTAAACCCCCAAACCTCTAAACCCTAAACCCCTAAACCCCTAAATCCCTAAACCCTAACCCTAAACCCTAAACCCCCAAACCCCTAAATCCCCAAACCCCTAAACCCTAAACCCTGAACTCCTAAACCCCTAAACCCTAAACCCTAAACCCCTAAACCCTAAACCCTAAACCCCTAACCCCTAAACCCTAAACCCTAAACCCTAAACCCTAAACCCTAAACCCCTAAACCACATTCTCAGAGGCCGGCCCGGACCGCCGCCGAGGTCCGGCACGGACCTTCGCCGGCTCTCGCGGGCTTTCTGGGGTTTAGGGTTTAGGGTTTGGGGTTTAGGGTTTAGGGTTTAGGGTTTAGGGTTTAGGGTTTAGGGTTTGGGGTTTAGGGTTTAGGGTTTAGGGTTTAGGGTTTAGGGTTTAGGGTTTAGGGTTTAGGGTTTAGGGCTAGTAGCCACTTTGTAGTTGAGTTTTTGGGCTTTAGGCTTTTAGGAACTTTAGGGCTTTTTTAGGACTCTTTTCAGGGCTTTTGAGGCTATTGTTACGCCGCTCGATTGTTTTCGGACACTTAGGGTTTTCAGGGTTGCCTGGGGCCCCCTCACCTCTTGGTATTGGGCTTTGGAATTTCTGGTGGTGTAGAGCGTAGTTGTAAATTGGGGCCCGGAACGCCTTTGAGCGGCGAAAAGAATTGGTCCTGTTGATGAAGGTCCTTGCCTCACAAGACTAAACCCAAAGCCCTAATCCCCTTCATGGAGAGGTTTTATGAGGTTCACAGAGTTCACAGGGCGCGTTTTGGTTTTGTGCGTGTGTGGGGGGGAGAGGATTTGGTTTAAGACTTGGGGTTCGGGTTAGGGTTTGGGGTTTAGAAGGTTTCGGGGGGAGGGGTCCGCATGTAGGTTTGAAACTTTCGTTTACGGCCTCATGGGGTTGCGACTCCACAGAAGGAGCTCAGACTTGTCAAACAAACATGGCCGATAGGGGGGTCGTAAGTATATAAGTGCCGGTGCTATAGTAGGGATGTAGTTGGGGCGCATAGTTGAGGGAACCTGCCACATGATGAACGCCGAGCTTGGCGGTTGCAGCGGTGTGGCGTCACGAGATGAGAAAGACATCAGAAACAAGGGCATGAAGTGTGATCGTCGTAAACCCTAAACCCTAAACCCTGAACCCTAAACCCTAAACCCTAAACCCTAAACCCTAAACCCTAAACCCTAAACCCTAAACCCTAAACCCTAAACCCTAAAGCTTGTCAAACAGAAACCGGGGCTTGGGCCTTTTGGGGTCGAAGGCTAAGGGCTTTGTGCTCGTCCACCATAGAGGTACCCAATAAAGTTCCCGAAACCTCCTCGTCAAAGGCCCTACAGTAGAACGTTAGGTATTTGCTGGTGCTGGGACCTCAGAAGGGATGCTAGGAAAGTAAAGCCCTACAAAACCAAAAGCCCTGTGGAACCCCCAGCAGCACTGTAGCGCCTGTCCACCGAAAAACAACACATGCTTTCAACCGCAGATTGTAAGGTCTAGAGTTTAGGGCTGAGGGTTTAGGGTTTGGGGATTGGGATTTGGGACTGAGGCTTTGAGGGTTCAGGGTTTGGAAGCCCTGTGCATCCCCAAGCCCGAACCCTGAACCCTGAACCCTGAACTCTAAACCCTAAACCCTAAACCCTAAACCCTAAACCCTGAACCCTGAACCCTGAACAGTGAACCCTAGCCCTAAACCCTAGACCACAGCCGGGGGGGAGGCTCGAAAACTTGCGCGGCCGTGTCCTTGACCTGCACTGTTGGTCGCGGTTCCATAAATATGTCAGGGACTGTCAGGGGCTTAGGGAAACCTCTAAACCCGAACAGTAAGCCCTGACCTAAGCCCCTACGAAAGACTGCTTGGCCCCTACACATTTGAACCCAACTGGCTGAACCCCCAAACAAGATCAACTTGGCGCTCGAAACCCCCAAATTCTACTGCTGGGTAACCACCAACCCCTCCACCCTGAACCCTAAACCCTGAACCAGGAACCCTACAGGACCTAACCCAAGAGGGGGTTTAGGTGTTTAGGGGCTCTACACCCTAAACCCTAAGCCCTGAACCCTAACCCTGAACCCTAAACCCTCAACCCTAAACCCTAATCCCTAAACCCTAACCCCTAAACCCCAAACCCAAAGAGGTCTGGAATGGCTACTCTTATGGAAGGCTATCTTTCGGGCTTCTCGGGAAACTTTCCCAGGCCGAATTTCGGGCTTATGGATTTAGGGTTTGGGCCCCAGTGGGGCGTTCAGGGCTTCCAGGGCTTAGCGCGTTCAGGGTCCCGGGTTCTGAGTCTATTTGTAGGTGGGATCGGACTTTCAACATCTGGTCCTGCCTGGTTCAAGAGCTTCTCGACTGGCTGCAGGACCATCTTGCCTCAGGGCGCGGCTTCGGAACCAGTGTGCTTTCTTGGTTAGGGTTTAGGGTTTAGGGTTTAGTGCTTAGGGTTTAGGGTTCAGGGGTTAGGGTTTGGGGTTTGGGGTTTAGGGTTTAGGTTTTAGGGTTTCCAAATGAGTATCAAGAAGGGTGCCAAGTGGGGGGTTTAAGGATTTTGTGTCTAGGCTGCTCGTAAGGGGCACCATATGAGGGGGCATGCGGGGAAACAGTGCTAGACCAAAAAGGCACACGGCTAAAATTTTGGCCAGGGGACACTTCAGCTTAGGGCCACCCGGAACCAGATATCCACAAGAACGAAAGCCGAAACCCCAGCTAAAACCCGAAACCGGCCCGAAACCCACGAACCTTCTGACGAAAAGGCCCAGTTGCGCGTGGTTCTTTGCAAGACCATGGAGAAGGACACCATCAATATCATCACCTAGGGAGGAGTTCGGGTTTGGGGTTTAGGGTTTAGGGTTTAGGGTTTAGGGTCTAGGTTTTGGGGTTTAGGGTTAGTGTAGGGTGTATAAAGCCAGAAGAACGCCACGTGTTGCAGCAAAGCTTAGTCCCAAGTTGCCGAATCGAAGCCCTCACGCGGCAACAGCTACTCCCAGCTTCGAAATTCTAACCGGGTTTAGGGTTGAGGGTTTAAGGTTTAGGGTTTGGGGTTTAGGGCTTATGGATTTATAGAGTCTGATTTTAGGGTTTAGGGTTTAGGGTTTAAGGTTGAGGGTTTAGGGTTTGGGGTTTAGGGCTTAAGGATCTATAGAGTTTAACAGTTTGGGGCTTCAATGTCTTTACAAAGCACCATACAGATAACACATATAGCCTGAACCAACAACACTTCACACCCTGACTTTGGCATCTCCTAGTCAGCATTATCGATGCCCTGGAGCCTAAGGGTTGGGGTTTAGGGTTTAGGCTTTAGGGTTCAGGGGTTTAGGGGTTTAGGGTTTAACCCCGAAACCCCTGAATTCACATCTCATGAATTCTTCTTTATGGGCTCAAGGTTCAGGGTTTAGGGTTCAAGGTTTAGGGGATATTTCTCCACATCGCGGGAAGCTGCTGAAGGAGTGGTGGCACGTGGCATCGGTGTTTGCTATGCGGGTTGGCCGATTGTTGGCCCGTTTTGTGTGAAACAGATGCATTTACTGTGAAACGCAGTCCTGGCCCCGAGCAGCTTTCACCACCAAACTCAGCTAGGATGGCCCGTTAAAACCCTAGTCCTCGCTATGATCCTCTTAAACCCAATAACGGACAATATGAAATGTCTCAAGGGCCTACCTCTTCGACCTCCCTGTAACTCTTGCACAAGAATCTGTACTAAAGGGCCTGAACCCTGAACTCCTAAACCTTAAGCTCTAGAGTCTTAACCCTAAACCTAAGGCGCTAACGCCAAACCCTATGGCCCGAAGTGTGGCTTCAAATTTGCCACCAGCCATGGGTCTGAGAGCTCCAGGACAGCCGGGCTACTTTGAGCCCATGCATCGTGTCGGGTTTAGGGCTTATGGGGTTTTGGGGTTTAGGCTTTTTCTGGGTGTCCATATCTGGATTCTAGAAGTAGGTTTAGGCTTTGGATTTGTAAATGGAAGTTGTTGAAAGATTAGGGTCTGTTGGGATATGCTTTTTTCCGGGGGCAGGCATTTTACTGAATATGTCGCCGTCATAGCCCTAAACCCTAAGTCCTAAGCCGCCAGGCTCCGCGTGGGCCGAATTCCACGCGCCTGACATGAGATGGGGCATCTTGTGTGTAAGGTCCTTGGGGTTGCTCTCTAGGGTTCCAGGCAATTCAAGCTGGTGGCATGCCCCTCAGATTTCAACCCCCAAGTGTGGGGGCCCTGCACCTTTATTAAACTCCTACACCCTTAGACCCTTCAACTTCTGAGCCCTGAAGCACCTCAACAGGGCCTAAACCCCTTCACCCTTAGCTGCAAAAGTGCACGTTAGACTTTGAAGAGCGGAAAGCTTCCCATCGGATAGTCCAGCGAGTAGCTCTTCAAAAAGAACCTTTCCACCGTTGTTCAGCGCCAACCACTCTTTGGCTATGTTCAACTTGTCTCTCAAAGGGCTCACCGCTGAACTCACAGAAGACGGACAAACTGGGTTGCCTTCTGCGACTTCTTTATGGCGAGAAGCAAGATAACGCATTGAAGACCTCAAGACTTCTTGCATATTCTCCGCCTTGCTCTTCAAGAAGTGTTTAATCACCCGTGTTCTTGCCATTGCCACAACGTGAGAGGAACACAAGCCTATTTGAGCAAAAACGCTACGAAATGTTGCTCAAGAAATGCTCCTTAAACCTTGCTCTTCAAATAGTGCTTCATTCATACAACAACTCGCTCAGCAAGGAAACGCTCTTTCAAACATCTCTGCGTGTCAAAAGCGCTTCAGGCATACCCTACTCTGGCACAAGCATTTCGGGCGCAGTCGCTCAAGCCCTCAAAAGCAACAAAGCTTAAGCTAGGTGTTAAGGTTGTATAAGTTTAGTCTCTAATGAGGGAGTAGCGACTTCTTCAAATGGCACCGCTTCTCATTAGAACAAAACGAGAATGGAAGCATCACGAAGCGTTGGGTCAATCTTCACCATACTGTCATTGTTGAACTGTGCACGAGTTCCTGTGGTAATCTTGGTGTTGTTGTGGTAGAGATGCTTTCCTTTAGCATCTTTGGTGCCAAGATTGAAGTGCCTGCAAGCAACATCGCGAAGCTTTGCCGGTGTCTCCGTGCCATCTTTCTCATTGATGGCAAACATCTGCTGTGTTGAGCCGTACTGCACCACAAGGTTGTCAACTTTGTCGCCGACGGCTTTGAACATCTTTTCTGCATACTTGAGCTTGTAGACCATCTCTTCTGCCTCCTTCTGGAGCGTCTTGAGCATCTCCTTTTTTTCCTCCTCGTCCTTGATGCTGGCAATCTGGTCAATGAACTCTTGGTCAAGCTTGTGCTTGGGGTCAGGAGTAAATTTCAAAACATAGGCGGAAGCATCATCGGCAATGACTGTCGGAAGTGGCACTAACTTGCCGTCGTAGCCACCACTAGTCTTTAGGGTAACCTAAACCCTAAACCGTAAACCCTAAACCACAACACCCTTAAACCCTTCAGAAACCACAATATAGAGAACCACATCGCATCCCCCGCCATCCCATGTTGGCCTTAGGAGCAGCGGCGCGGCTATGTGAGCCCCACTATATCTCAAAAGTAGCTACTGACGACACTAGATTGTAGTTCGTTGACCCCTAAACCCTAAACCCTAAACCCTAAACTACCCTAAACCCTAAACCCTAAACCCTAAACCCTAAACCCTAAACCCTAAACCCTCAACCCTAACCCTAAACCCTCAACCCTAACCCCTAAACCCCTCATAGATGCTTCATTATAACCTCGGTGTTTTGCCACCAGCGCGCTGGCGGCGGAAATTACACGAGCCTACCAGCCAGCAGGAGGGCCGCCGCCCTCGCGCCGGCGAGCGCGATGTGCATGAAGAGGGAGCCCATGGCACGGCCCATTGCTGCAGGAGGGAGGGCTTTGGGGTATTCGATCTCCAGCCTTGAGCCAGAGGTGATCCAAGGGCGAAGAGGGTTTAGGGTTTGTATGGTTTTTTGGCTTTAGGGTTAGGGTTGAAGCTTCTCAAGCCCAAGGCCATAAACCCGAAACCGCAACTGCCGCAAGTTGAAGCTTTATCAATTTCTGTAGTGGCCTTGGCCTAAACTTGCAAAACTTTTCGGGCTTGTGGGAAAGGCTTAGGTTTAGGTTCAGGTTCAGGTTCAGGTTTAGGGCTTAGGGTTTAGGGTTGAGGGTTTCTGGTTTTAGGGACACATACAAGTAGGCACAAGCACCCTAAACCCTCAAGCCCAGGGAATTCTTCTGGACAGAGCCATCCGAAAGAGGAAATTTCTGGGGTTTAGGGTTTAGGGTTTAGGGCTAGAGAGGTTTAGGGTTTAGGGGTTTAGAGTTTAGGGTCTAAGGGCTTAGGGTTTAGGGTTTAGGGCTTGAGCGCGTGGGGACATTGGGGCCGGCGCAAAGACCAGGAGCATGAGGTTCATCGCCTGGGCTGCGCTGAGGGGCCCGGAGGGTTGTTGGGGTTCTGAGGTGTCTCCTGGGGTTTAGGGTTTAGGGCCAGTTTAGGGTCTAGGGTTTAGGGTTTAGGGTTGGTTTAGCGGTTTGGGTATAGGGTTCAGGGCCTAGGGTGAGGGCTAACGCTTCGGTGCGAAGGGGACGATATAGACGCTCGGCACCTCAGCACGCTCATCTGCCCACTGGAAATCTTGTAAACTGATCTTGGCTGCACTTAGGGGGGGTAGCCAAAAATTAAATTTTTAGTTTGCTTCTGAAGAAACCCAATAAACCCAAAAAGGCTGAGGATCTAAAGTTACAGCAAAGCACCACAAAGTGATGGTCCTTCAAACGGAATCTGATACTTAACCCCTCGATCATAAATAGACCACATCAGTACAAGCAAGCCTTCATGGACGCTCACGCGAGGGCGACAGACGAGCTTGGTTCGTGACATCGGCGAGTAACGTCATGCAGGCCCTACATCCCTAAACCCTGAAACCAAGCAGGCCAAAACCTTCAGAACCCAAAGAACCACATAGATACATATACATATACATATATATATATATATGCATTCCCTTCTAATGTTTTGTATGCTTTGTTGTTAAGTGGGGGACGGGGGATATGGTATCCTGAAAACGCATAAACCCTAGACTCCAAACCCTAACCCTAAACCCTGAACCCTAAACCTTTAACCCCAAACCTTTAACCCCAAACCCTAAAGCCCGAACCCCAAACCCCAAACCCCAAACCCCAAACCCCAAACCCCAAACCCCAAACCCCAAACCCCAAACCCCAAACCCTAAACGCGTCAGCTGAGGAAGCCACGGAGTCTGTCTGATTCACCGACGTCCAATTGAAGTACATGGTCAGGTAGTTCGATTCCTGCCTCTGCAATAATCTAAGGTTTAGGCTTTAGGGTTTAGGGGTTAGGGTTTAGGGTTGAGGGTTTAGGGTTTACGGTTTCGGATTCAGGTCTGGGGTTCAAGTTGATGGTTTGGGGTTCAGGGGCTGCGTGGCTGCTGCCGCCATGCTTTGAAATGACGTGCAGGCTCGAACGCACAAGCCCCCAAACTGAACCTAAGCAGCTCAAGCCGGCGGTTTGCGAAAAATGCCCCCAAATAGCAGGATTCCCTTGTGTTTCATAAGGACCCCAATAATTTCGGAAGCTTCCACCCAGCTTTGGTTGCTTTTGGTTGCTTTTGGTTGCTTTTGGTTGCTTTTGGTTGCTTTTGGTTGCTTTTGGTTGCTACAAGCACACGATACATACAAACCCCAAATGTCGAAACTGAGTCGAGGGCCCGACTCCCTGAACCCTACCTTACGCACCCCCAGACCTTGCCTTAGGGTTTAGGGTTTAGGGTTTAGGGTTTAGGGTTTAGGGTTTAGGGTTTAGGGTTTAGGGTTTAGGGTTTAGGGTTTAGGGTTTAGGGTTTAGGGTTTAGGGTTTAGGGTTTAGGGTTTAGGGTTTAGGGTTTAGGGTTTAGGGTTTAGGGTTTAGGGTTAGGGTTAGGGTTTAGGGTTTAGGGTTTAGGGTTTAGGGTTTAGGGTTTAGGGTTTAGGGTTTAGGGTTTAGGGTTTAGGGTTTAGGGTTTAGGGTTTAATTTTTAGGGTGTTTAGGGTTTAGGGTCGAAGGGCGAGGGTTGCTAGGGAAGGGAAGCTGCAGCAGTGGTTGGGGTGGGTCGGGTTTCTTACAAGTAGGGTGGAGGGTCTAGGGTCTAGAGTTCTGGTTGAGGGTTTAGGCTTTGGTGGGTGGGGCATCCCAGTAGTTTGGAGGATGCCAGGCCTGCAGGGAGGATGCCGGAAGGTTCATAGAACATAGTATCCAGCTGCCATTGGGAATAACCTATACAGATAGAAGGGGATTCTACGTAGGAATGAAACCCCCTGATACCACCGAAAGCCTGACCCCCCCGGATGAACCTCCGAGCCCCCGAAACACACTCTAAACCCTAGGGGCAACGAAAAGGAACTTATAGGGCCCAAGAGTGAAAGCCCTAAACCCTAAAACCTAAACCCCAAAAAACCCGAAACCCCCAAAAAACCTAAACCCCAAACCCTAAACCCTGTACCCTATACCCTACCCTAAAACCTAAACCCCAAAAACCCTATACCCGATACCCTAAACCCTATACCCTAAACCCTAAACCCCTCCTAAACCTTCAAAGGCCCGGGCGTCTGGGTGCCGTCGCTGCGCACGGGCGCGGGGCGACTCGACGACCACGGAAGCAGTGCCAGGCTACTGCGAGCGAAGGTTGCGGGCTTAGGGTTTAGGGCTTAGGGCTTAGGGTTGAGGGTTCTAAGATTCTAGGAACCCTAGAACCCTCGAACCCGAGAACCCTAGAACCCCAAACCCCAACCCCCTAACCCCCTAACCCTAAACCCTAAACCCTAAACCCCGGAATCCTTAAGTCGCAAGGCTGAGCAGCACTCCTGTTTGGCAAGGTCACCCCTGGCTTGGCCAGGATCTGGTAAGGATAGTAGTCCTGGTTTAGGGTTCTAGGGTTTAGGGTTTAGGGTTTAGGGTTTGGGGTTTAGGGTTTAGGGTTTGGGGTTTGGGGCTTGGGGCTTGGGGCTTGGGGTGTGGGGTTTGGGGTTTGGGGTTTGGGGTTGGGGTTTAGGGTTTAGGGTTTGGGGTTTAGGGTTTGGGGTTCAGGGTTTAGGTCGTGTTTAAGGTGAGGGATATCTGCACATGAGACGACAGTGGCAAGGTATTTACGGTTCAGGGTTTCCCAGAAGTCCGCGTGACATTCCGAGGCGGAATCCAGGAATCCATCGTGCTGGGAGCTCCGAAGCCCTCAACTCCCCTGAACCCTAAACCCTAAACCCTAAACCCTAAACCCTAAGCCCTGAGCCCTGAGCCCTGAATCCTAAACCGACTTGGGGTTCGGGGGGTTCAGGGTTGACCCTGAACCCTTTAACCTCTAGACCCTAGACCGGGTTGGGGGTTCAGGGTTTCGGGTTCAGCATTAACCCTTGAACCCTAGCATAGACCATTCGGAACAGACATGACGGCCCTTGGAAATACTGGGCCTGCCTGCTCGAGAGGGTTTAGGGTTTAGGGTTTAGGGTTTAGGGTTTAGGGTTTAGGGTTTAGGGTTTAGGGTTTAGGGTGAGAGCATGGTCCCTGTCTTAGTACGAAAGATCGTGGCTCCGCGTAAGAACAGTGGGAAAAGCCCAAACTGACTGCGCCCTAAAACAACCCTAAGCCCCTAATCCCGAAACCCTAAACTGGCTTCGGGTTTAAGGGTAAGTCTTTGGGCTCTGGGCCCCTTAGAAGCCCCTTCCGGGAACAAGGCGCGGAGCTTTAAGGAGTAGTGGGGGAGTATTCGCCTCAGCTTCCTGCCGAGAACCGTTTGGAACAAGCAGACACGGATCCGGTCTCCTTCCCCCGAACCCACATCTTCCCGCATGACAAATTTTGTGATGCACCCCCCTCCCCCCGGCCCTGTGGGACCCCCCCCCGCAAATCGCTTGGAGGAGCTGCAAGCCGAGGCCATGGGGGTCCCGCCCGTTGGCGGCTCCTTTTGCCCTGGGAGCCTGGGCGCAAGCGTTTACAATCCAGGGACCTTGGGTTACACAACCCCCTTGAACCCCCCCTTAAGGCCGCAGAAGCCCGGGGCAGTCCATCGTTGCGTAGAAGGTATCGATCCTTCATGGCAGAAAGCAGTTTACAAACAGCTTGGGAAGGGTCTTGGGGTTTGAGGTTATGGAGTTGAAGTTTGGGGTTCGGGGCTTCGGGTTGTTTAGGGTTTATAGGGTTTACAGGGTTCAGAGGGTGTTTGGTTTATAGGGTGTAGGATTTATACGTAGGCTTTATAGGGCTTGGGGTTCAGGGCTTAGTGGTTCAATATGGTCAGGGTAAGGATTCTATTGTAGGTTATGGCACAGAAGACTCCTTACAAACGATCTTCCCTCGTTGAGGCCTCAACCAGTCTGGGGGGGGGGGGGGGGTTTGAAAGAGCTCTCGGGAGCTCAATGCCTTAGACTGGCGCTCCCGGCACAACCACTTGCATAGGGGTTGAGGGTTGAAGGGTTGAAGGGTTGAAGGGTTGAAGGGTTGAGGGTTGAGGGTTGAGGGTTGAGGGTTGAGGGTTAAGGGTTGAGGGTTGAGGGTTGAGGGTTGAGGGTTGAGGGTTGAGGGGTTTAGGGTTTTGGGTTTTGGGTTCAGGGTTTGGGGTTTAAGGTGCCCCTGCTAGCAACTAGAGAATACAACGCCCTAGGCCCTGGATGTTGTAAACTTGTAGGTTGGGCAGGCTCCGAGAACTTGGCTGTGAACCCTAAAACCTTAACCCCAAACCTCACCCATGAATCCTGAGGAGGCTGGAAAACATTAAACCCTGAACCCTAAACCCTAAACCCTAAACCCTAGACCCCTAAACCCTAAACCCTAAACCCTAAACCCTAAACCCTAAACCCTAAACCCTAAACCCTAAACCCTAGACCTAGACCCTAGACCCTAGACCCTAGACCCTAGACCCTAGACCCTAGACCCTAGACCCTAGACCCTAGACCCTAGACCCTAGACCCTAGACCCTAGACCCTAGACCCTAGACCCTAGACCCTAAACCCTAGACCCTAGACCCTAGACCCTAGACCCTAGACCCTAGACCCTAGACCCTACCACCTCTTGCAAGTCGTGGCCTCCCAAGCTCGCGCTCCAGGACGTCGGGCCGGCTCAGGGAGATGTCGTCCAGTCTGTCGGACCAGGACCTGAGCTCAAAAAGGGTTTAGGGTTTAGGGTTTTAGGGTTTAGGGTTTAGGGTTTAGGGTTTAGGGTTTAGGGTTTGGGGTTTGGGGTTTGGGGTTTGGGGTTTGGGGTTTGGGGTTTGGGGTTTGGGGTTTAGGGTTTAGGGTTGTCTAGGGCACAAAACAAAAACACAGGGTTTCAGGTTTAGGGCTTAGGGTAGTGGAGCTTCGTTGCTGAGCTCATACTGCTGAGCTCGTAAGCCCACCAAGAGTGTACACTCTCAGTTCTATAGGGGCTCATGGTATCCCAAAAGGTGTAAAGTGTACTCATTCAGCTACTGAGGGAGGGCTGGCTTTTTTAGGGTTCAGGGCTCACAGGCTTCAGGGTTCAGGTCTAAGGCTTTCGGGTTTCAGGGTCTCGGCTTAAGAGTTCAGAAGGGTGCGCTGTTGTGGGAGTATCAAGGACCTCAGCTCAAGATGGAGGGGTGGGGAGGTTGTTGCTTCGGGTTTGGGGTTCAGGGTTCAAGGCTTGGGGTTCAGGAGCTCGAAAATGTGGGGGCGCGGGTGTGGGGTTTTAGGCTTGGGGGTTACGGGTTCAAGGTTTGGGGCTGTTCTTGCTTAGGTCCTGGGGTTCAGGGCACCGATCAGCGTAGCCAGAGGCAGCAGCAGGGACATCATGGGAGACGTACCCTAAACCCCAAACCCTAAACCACGAACCCTAAACCCTGAACCCTAGACCCCTAACCCCTAAACGCCTAAACTCTAAACCCCTAAACCCTAAACCCTGAACCCCCAAAACCCTAAACCCTAAACCCTATTAGCCTAAGCCCTAGACCCCTGGGCACCCCGCGTCATCGACATGTCAGTCTGCGGAAAGCTCCACCTGCCATGCCACTGGTTCGTCACCTCTCAACATTTGTATCACCCTAAACCCTAAACCCTAAACCCTAAACCCTAAACCCTAAACCCTAAAACCCTAAACCCTAAACCCTAAACCCTAAACCCTAAACCCCTAAACCCCTAAACCCCTAAACCCAGACTCGATGGGTTTAACAAGGGAATTCAGGGTGTTGGGAGATTGGGGTTCCGGTCCTTTCTTTCGGCGTGTTTCGGGCTGTGCCACTAACCTTAGAACCCTCTAGGGTTTATAGGGTTCAGGGTTTAGGGTTTAGGGTTTAGGGTTTAGGGTTGCTACATTTTAGGGTGTGGGTTTAAGGGTTACTACCTAAACAGCGTTGGGCATTATTCTGGGTATGGGGGGGGAGAAGTCGTCAGGGCAGAGTGGTAGCGGGTCCTTTGGCTTTAGCGTCTGCATGCCCCCAACCTACCTGAAGAGCCCCAAACTTTCTCTTCTGTAAGTTATGACTGCAAGTCACCCGCAGTGGGGCCTTGACTAATCTAGCCTCCAGCAAAAAGCTCTTAAGGTAAGCCCCCAACCCCAAACGAATTTTGAAGCCCTGAAACCCCCAAGGTCGCCAGGCTGGCATGGAGAACCTGTGGCAGAGACTCGGGGCTTCAGGGTTTAGGGTTTAGGGTTTAGGGTTCAGGGTTTAGGGTTTAGGCTTTAGGGGTTCAGGGTTTCGGGTTAAGGGTTCAGGGCTTAGGGTGTAGGTTCTAGGAGGACGCCGGGTATGGGCTTCAGCAGATTAGGGCCCTCAACCCCAAAGCAAAAGCCCAGACAAACCACCTGAACCCTGAACCCCTAGCCCTAAACCCGAACCCTGAACCCCTAAACCCTAAACCCCTGAACCCTAAACCCTAAACCCTATAAACCCTAAACCGCAAACTCCAAAGACCCTAAGATCATGATGCCCAACCATGGGGTTCATTCTTTTCGCAGGAGCCCAGGATCAGGTGCAAGCTCTGACCGGGCCCTCAGACCCTCCAGGGTTTAGGGTTTAGGGTTTATTGAAATTATTAAGGGTTCAGGTCCGGGGAAGTTTCGAGGAAAGTTCCGTTTTTGACATTTTCTTAATAATTTCAAGTTATAGGGGGCTTGAGGGTTTAGGGTTTGGGGTTTAGGGTTTAGGGTTTAATTTTTAGGGTTTAGGGTTTTGTCATCAACCCTGACGGCGAAGAAGCACAACGCACGTTTCTCCACATGCCCCGCCCTGAGCCTGCCAATCCCGAACCCCCGAACCCCCGAACCCCCGAACCCCCGAACCCCCGAACCCCCGAACCCCCGAACCCCCGAACCCCCGAACCCCCAAACCCCCAAACCCCCAAACCCCCAAACCCCCACCCCCAACCCCCAAACCCCCAACCCCCTAAAACCCCTAAACCCCCAACCCCTAAACCCCTAACCCCTAAAAACCCCTAAACCCTAAACCCCTCAACCCCTCACCCCTCCCCTAAACCCCTAAACCCCTAAAGCCCTAAACTAACCCTAACCCCCGCAACCCCCTAAACCCTACCCCTGCACCCCTAAACCCAAAACCCCTAAACCCTCCCCCTAAACCCTAAACCCCTAAACCCCTAACCCCTAACCCTAACTAAACCCCTAAACCCCTAAACCCCTAAACCCCTAAACCCCTAAACCCCTAAACCCCTAAACCCCTAAACCCCTAAACCCCTAAACCCCTAAACCCCTAAACCCCTAAACACCTAAACCCCTAAACCCCTAAACCCCTAAACCCCTAAACCCCTAAACCCCTAAACCCCTAAACCCCTAAACCCCTAAGCCCCTAAACCCCTAAACCCCTAAACCGCCAACACCCCTAAAAACCCCTAAACCCCCAAACCCCTACACCCCAAACCCCTAAACCCTAAACCCCTAAACCCCTAAACCCCTAAACCCCAAACCCTAAACCCTAAACCCTAAACCCTAAACCCTAAACCCTAAACCCTAAACCCTAAACCAGAAGCCCTGACTGAGAAGGAGGCAGTGGGATGATCAGGACTAGGAGGATAATGAGGCAGGAGACCTCGGAAACGGCCCGGAAGGGAATTTCCCAAGACAGGGGCTTAGGGTTTAGGGTTTAGGGTTTAGGGTTTAGGGTTCAGGGTTTAGGGTTTAGGGTTTAGGGTATAGGATATGGGGTTTAGGGTTTAGGGTTTAGAGTACGGCGCCTTCTCTACCCCAAATGGAATATTCTTCCTCCAACAGGACCCTCCCCATAACAGGTACACAAATGTTGGGAGGCCTCAGAAAGGCGCAATCTCAGGGCTTTGTTGGTTGGATTTAGGGAGGTTTTTGGGAAGCTTTGAGGGCGTCAACGGCTGAACGCTAAACCCGAAGGCCCAAGTGTCTAGGGTTTAGGGTTGAGGGTTTAGGGGTGGATTTCGGGTTTCGGCTTCAGGGTAAGGGAAGCCGACACAGGGGGAATCAGGGTCTATGTACTCCGGGTCCCCTTTGAACTTCCAGTCTTTGTGCACGCGGCTAGGGCTTGAGGGATTAGGGTTCAGGGCTTATGGTTAGGCGCAGCAGTTTAGGGTAGCCGTTTAGGGTTTAGGGTTTAGGGTTTAGGGTTTAGAGTTTAGGCTTAGAGTTTAGGCTTAGGGTTTAGGGTTTAGGGTGCCAAAAAAAACCATCAGCCAACCCCCTAACAGCATCCTACAACAGCATCCTCGGGCATCGGCCCGCGTGGAGAGCGAGTGAGTAAGGCGGCTGTTGATCACCTCCCGAATCATGAAGTAGGGTTTGTATATCTTGTATCCCCAAAAGGACACCCAATATATACACTCACCAATTTTGAAAAGGAACCTTGTACACACTCACCCATAACAGTAATACAAACTCTGTTTCATGTAAGATTTGGGGTTTCCGAAATTCGGGGTACCTTGCTGGGGGTCCTTCTCATAAGGGAATCCTACTATTTGGGGGTCTATTTTAGGGTCCCTTCTTTTCGTGAACCCCCAATCTGAGAATGACCCAGACGGACCAACAACCCTTCCTTAGTGAATACTCTCAAGCCTTCACCTTAGACCTAAACGCTAATCCCAAAGGCCTAAATCCTCAACCACATCCCATGGTGTGAATGCACCTGGCATGTTCCCCCCCTTATACTAACAGTCCTTCATAGGGATTCTAGTAGGGGGTACAATTAATCCCTATGAAGGACTGCTAGTATAAGGGGGAACGTCCCAAGTGCTCCCAACTCCAAGGTTTCGAGACTGGAGGGTGGGATGCAGCTCGTAGGGAAAAAGTCCTTAAGCGGCCCCCTGGTCTGTGTAGGGAGTGCTGAGTGGATGAGGACCCTAGACCCTAAACCCCAAACCCTAAACCCTAAACCCCAAACCCCAAACCCTAAACCCTAAACCCCAAACAACCCATTTAAAAAAGTAAGGGGAGGGCTTTCAAAAAAGAGGGGAATCCGGGGCGTTGCCCGCGCCTTCGCGCTTCCTTGGTCGCCCGACCGGCCGCTGAGGCCCGGCCTCAGCCCGCGGAGGGTGTTTTGGGGGGGCTGTTAGGGGATTTTTTCAGGGTTTTGGAGTTTTTTGGAGCTTTTTCGGGGTTTAGGGGCTTTAGGGTTTTTTTCAGGGCATTGGGGGATTTTTAGGGGTTTTTTAAGGCTTTAGGGGCTTGAGGCGTTTCAGGGGTTTAGGGGTTTTTTGGGGTTTCAGGGGGCTTCGGGGTTTTTAGGGGTTTTTGGGGGTTTTTAGGGGTTTTTAGGGGGGCTTGGCGATTTTTGTTTCCCAGTTTTTGTGTGGGGTTGTTAGACTTTAAACTCAACTCTTCTCGTCATGCCTGGAGTGTGTCCCTGGAGTGCCCAACTCTAGAGTGTCCCGAGTCTCAGGCCTTGCTACCCTAAACCCCAGACCCTAAAACCTGGTCAAATGCTAGGAAGACGAAGTGCCCGAAACAGGAACCACCCCAAACACAGGGCTTGGTGAGGGGTCTCCAGGCTTAGAAAAGGTTTTGTGTGTGTGTGTGGTTTTTATCGGTTTAGTTGGGGGGGAGGAGGTGTTGGGGTTTAGGTGTTTCGGGGTTCCATGTCGGATTTCGGTTCTCTGCTGATGTATAAAGGAGCTCACCATCAAAAAAAACCATGTCGGATTTCGGTTTTATGTTGTTGGCTTGGGCCTAAACCCCAAACCCTAAACCCTAAACCCTCAACCCTAAACCCTAAACCCTAAACCGAATTCTCCTAAACCCTAAACCGTAAACCGTAAACCCTAAACCCTAAACTTGGGGGTTGAGAGTTCAGGGTGTTCCAAGGAGCCAGCAAGAAGCGGAGTAGCTTCACCTCAAGGCGATGTGGGAGTTTAAGCCTTGGGTTTGGGGATTAGGGTTTAGGGTTTAGGGTTTAGGGTTTAGGGTTTAGGGTTTAGGGTTTAGGGTTTAGGGTTTAGGGTTGAGGATGTTACGAGTATGAGTAAGATGCAGGTCTGCGGTCCGTGAGTTTCCCTGAGTCCGGCCCCATGCGTTTGAACGAGCCTTTCCTTCTATGACGTTGCCCTGTTGCCCTCTTTCCCTCTCTCTCACACCTTCCCTGGTTCGCTCGCTCTCTCCCTCTCTCTCTCTGTCTCTATGTCTCTCTCTATATTTCTTGTTTCGGGTTTTCTCCCAAGAAGTGCTCCAAATTTCCCCAAGCTTCGCCAGGGTACCTGCCCTTTTTGGACACGAACCCCCAACCTCACGCCCCCTAAACCCTAAGCCCTAAAGCCTAAACCCTAAACCCCAAACCCAATCACACCCCCCTCCCTCGAGTTACCCCTTCAAACCCCGCCAACATCTTCGAAATCAGGGTTTTTGAAGTCCCGAAACACACCCCCCCCCCCCCCCCCAAAAAAAAAAAAAAAAAAAAAACTCAACGCTATAAGCCCTAAGCCCTCAAGAATCCTCTATAGCCCCGAAGATGCCGCGCCCTTAACCCCTAAACCCTAAACCCTAAACCCAGATCTCAAATCTCCAAGCCCCAACCCTCAAACCTTAGGGGCCCCTCAAAACCACCTGAACATAAGGGTTCTCCAAACATGGATGTTCCAGAATCCCCCTTTATAGGGGCCCTAAACCCTAAACCCCTAAACCCCAAAACCCCTGAACCCCTAAACCCCTAAACGCCTAAACCCCTAAACCCCTAAACCCCTAGAACCCCTAGAGCCCCTAGAACCCCAAAACCCTAAACCCTAAACCCCAAACCTTAAACCCCAAACCCTTAAACCCTAAACCCACACCCTTAAACCTAAAAGCCCTAAACCCCAAACCCTTAAGCCTAAAAGCCCTAAAGCCCAAACCCTAAAAACCCTTAAACCCTCCGAACCCACGAGCCGCCATTTCAACCCCCAAAACTGCCTGTTTCAAGTTGAAGCCCAGGAGGCCTCTAAACCCTAAACCCTAAACCCTAAACCCTGAACCCTAAACCCTTGACCCTAAAATCCTAAACCCTAAACTCCCTAAACCCTAAACCCGAAAAACAACCCTAAACCCTAAACCCTGAACCCTAAACCCTAAACCCTAAACTCCCTAAACCCTGAACCCTACACCCTAAACCCCCAGGATCCCAGCCCCTAAGATGCTGCCCAAAGGGCCAACTTCGTGAAGCGCCCCACGCGCGCACCCAGCTTAGCGATGCGGGCCGCGCGCATGATCACCACCTGGTTGCCAACCTCGGACCAAGCTTAGGGTTTAGGGTTTAGGGTTTCGGGTTTAGGGTCTAGGGTTTAGGGTTTGGGACTTGGGGTTTAGGGCTTAGGGCTTACTGAGGAACATGCTGCTTGCTAAACTCCAGCCCTGCGTCCTAAACCCTCTACAGACCCAAACCAGAAAGTGCCCGCCATTTCGACCCTGACCCCTAAACCCTAAACCCTAAACCCTAAACCCTAAACCCTAAACCCTAAACCCTAAACCCTAAAACCTTTGTGATGTTCCCGGGGCTCCAGCTCCCCCGGCGCTCTGTATCAGGGCCTGGATGCCAACATAGGTCCTTGGTGTTTGTTTAGGGTTTAGGGCTTAGGGTTTAGGGTTTAGGGTTTGGGGTTTGGGGTTTGGGGTTTGGGGTTTGGGGTTTGGGGTTTGGGGTTTGGGGTTTGGGGTTTGGGGTTTGGGGTTTGGGGTTTGGGGTTTGGGGTTTGGGGTTTGGGGTTTGGGGTTTGGGGTTTGGGGTTTGGGGTTTGGGGTTTGGGGTTTGGGGTTCGGGGATAGGCCTACTACTCCTACTATGCCTGCTAGATTCCTGAGTTGCCCTTCTGGCAACCCCCAAAGCATATAGCCCCCCTAAACCCTAAAGCCAACCCCTACAGCCCCAATACAAACCTCCAAAACCAACACCCCAAAACCCAAAAGCAACCCTTAAACTCCCCAAACCTTCAACCCCCAACGCCCTCAGACTCCAACCCCAAAAAAACGAAAAAAGAGGACCCTGTAAAACCCAAAAGCAACCATTAACAAACCATACAAAACCCTAAACCCTGAACCCTGAACCCTAAACCCTAAACCCTAAACCCTAAACCCTAAACCCTGAACCCTGAACCCTGAACCCTAACTGTAGAGGCCCGGACATGTCGAGCAACAGCGACATAGCGCCCAGGATGTCCATGTAGAAGAAAAAGGAGCCTGGCAAGGATGTCTAGGGTTCAGGGTTCAGGGTTCAGGGTTTAGGGTTTAGGGTTTAGGGTTTAGGGTTTAGGGTTTAGGGTTTAGGGTTTAGGGTTTAGGGTTTAGGGTTTAGGGTTTAGGGTTTAGGAGGGTTTTGTAGGGTTCAGGGTTTCGGGGCCTGCAGCATTAAAGGGGACAAGTAGAAGCGCATGTAAAAAAACAAAAAACTAAAAGGCGCGCGATTCATTGCCCTTGTAGTACATCTAATCAGGCTTTTATGGTGCTCACTTCGCATTATCTACAATCATTTCATGCACTCATAAACTGTACAAGGAGCGTACGCACGAATAAAAAACCCCATGAAGTTCTTGGGAATTCTAAACCCTGAAACCTTACACCCTAAAATGCCCAACCCTAAACCCTAAACCCTAAACCCTACACCCTAAACCCTAAACCCTAAAGCCTAAAGTAGGTAGAGCTTCTGGGATGGGTGTGCATCACCTTCCAAACGCACCTCGGCCCAGGAAGCGCCGCTCCAGATCAGGCCCCGAAGCCAAGCCTAAACCCTACACCCTAAACCCTAAGCCCTAAGCCCTAAACCCTAAACCCTAAACCCTAAACCCTAAACCCAGTTCGCACACCGAAAGCCTGTACTATAGGGGCCTGAATAGTCTTAACAGGGTTTTGGGGGGGGTTCTTAGAGTATAGTTACAAAGGGACCCGAAGGGAAGATTGCAGAGGGACCATAAGGGAATGTTATTGGTAATTAGTCCGACCCCTATAGTACCCTAGTACCCAGCAGCTACTTGAGGCAACTCAGTGTGCCTAGCTCATGACCCCCTTGGAAACGTAATCGACCAGAACTTTAGGCATATCTTCAGCCCTCCGAAGAAAACGAACTCGCGCTGATTCTGCGCAGGCCCCCCCCCCCACCCCCAGCCCCCCTGCTCCGACGATGCACAAAGCAAGCCAGGCTGACCAATGTAGATGTTGTACCTCGCGTCTAACCGAAACCCTATCCCTCACAAGTAAGCCGGTGAGTTCAGATCAGAGTCATTGCTCGGCCGATTGGGGTACCCACATGCAATGGCATGAGCGCAAGCTATACGCCAATGTGGCGTTTAGTGGCTTAGGTGGGTTAAGGGTTCTGGGTTATTGGCTTAGGGTCTTGAGATTCAGGTTTCATGGTACATGGGGGAGGGCGAGGAGGGGTGACCCCGACAGGGCCCAACCCCAAACCAAAGCCCCATGGCCCCGAGACCCTGTAAATGTCCCCTTGTATCGAGCCGGGCTCAAGAGGTTTCATGATTGAGGGTTTGGGGTCTTTAGGGTTTAGGGTGTAGGGCTTAGGGCTTAGGGCTTAGGGTTTAGGGTTTAGGGTTTAGGGTTTAGGGTTTAGGGTTTAGGGTTTGGGGTCTAGGGTTTAAGTGATTCCTACACCCCTGCACCCTCAAACTTCAAGACCCTAAACCCGATGACCGCAAAAGCCTCGAAACAAGCCTTAAACCCCTAAACCCTACCGTTGGGAATCCCGTCCTCCAAACAAAAGCTACACCCAATCCCTACAATCTCCATAAACTTCACGCCCTAAACCCTACAAACCCTAACCCTAAACCCTACAAACCCTAAACCCTACACTGAAGCCTCTCCTCTTCTAGCAGTCTCTAGCATCAAGGGCTGCCTGAAGAACCTTACGGCTTGGGTGGGGGGGAGGGGGGTTGTGGTAATGCGCGTCATACGTTTGCTACCATTGACCACTCATCCCAGGGCTGCTAGAGACTGCTAGAAGAGGAGAGGCTTCAGTGCCCTTTGAAGTGCAGCAGATCAATTCAGCATCATGCCAAAAGTAACCCGGGCCGCTTTCGTGCGAGAAGCTCGTGAGCACAGCAAGCATCTGTTTCAAGCCGTCGAAGCGCAGCTACAAGTCCGAGTCACCTTCAACATTCGGAAGTGGCCCGTGATCTTGAAACATCTGGGCCCGCGTGCTCCCCCTAAACTCTAAACCCTAAACCCTAAACCCTAGGGAAACCCTAGTCCCACCTGCCCTCGCGGGTCGCCCCGCCTCCCAAACCCTAAAACCCTAAACTCCCTAAACCCTAAACTCCCTAAACCCCGAAAACCCCAAACTCCCTAAACCCCCAACTCCCTAAACCCTACTAAACCCTAAACCCTAAGCAAACCCTAAACTCCCTAAACTCCCTAAACCCTAAACCCTAAACCCTAAACCCTAAACCCTAAACCCTAAACCCTAAACCCTAAACCCTAAACCCTAAACATGCAGAGTTCAGGGCCGAAGCCCGGGGCTCTGGCGTGGCGATGCACTGCACGACAAACTCGAAGCAGAAGGCCAACAAGATCACCTCTTCTTCAGCATTTGGGGGGGGGGGGGGGGGGGGGGGGGGGGGGCGTGGTAGGGGGTTTAGGGTTTAGGGTTTAGGGTTTAGGGTTTAGGGTTTAGGGTTTAGGGTTTAGGGTTTAGGGTTTAGTTTTTAGGGTTTAGTTTAGGGGGGGGCTTTGTGACGTCGGTATTAGGGTTGCGCTGCAAGAAATCCAGGAGCATGCCTCCCCACCTCCCCGGAAGCTCTGTGATGCTGAGTCTACTCAAGCTTGATCGGGCTTATGGGGTTTTGAATTTAGGGTTTAGGGCTTAGGGTTTAGGGTTTCGGGTTTAGGGTTTAGGGTTTAGGGTTTAGGGTTTAGGGTTTAGGGTTTAGGGTTTAGGGTCTATGGCCCTAAGGGCTGAGGGATTAGGGTTTGTGGGTATAAGGGTTTGCGGGCTAGGGTTTTGGGGCTCAGGCGTTTTTGTCTGGCCCTGGGCCCTCAACACTCTCTGAAAGTAGAGCTGTCTGCCGTTATCCCCAAGAAGAGGACACCCCCCCCCCCCCCCCCCCCTCACACCTGTACGCTCAACAATCCTTATATGGCATCCTGCACTTACGAAAGGCCGTTACAAAGATCCTTACCCCTAAGCCCTAAACCAGAAACCCAAATAAGCGTATCCTCAATAGACTCCAAATTTGTAGAATCCATATTCTAGGAACCCCAACAGGGTACCCGTATTTTCGGAAACCGGCCACATGCAAAGGTTTTGCAACCCCAACCCCCTCTGTGGGCGCTACCGTCAGAAGGGCATCCAAATCCACGTTGGTCTGCCTGCGGGTTCCGATGGCTTCTTGATTTTAGGTTTAGGGTTTAGGGTTTAGGGTTTAGGGTTTAGGGTTTAGGGTTTAGGGTTTAGGGTTTAGGGTTTAGGGCTTCGGGTTCAAGATGGCGGGCTTGTGGGCTTTAGCGGTTAGGGGAGGGGGAAATCCTTCATCCACGGAGGCGAGCCTCTGAGAGTTGATGAAGGGCTCAGAAGCTTCCTTAAATCCTAGGGTTTCGGGCATGGAATTTAGGTTTTCAGGTACGGGTTTTGAAGGGCATGTGAAGTCGCTGGTGGAGCGCGTCATGCCACTCCCTCGCACCCGAAACCCGATCCACCCCGCAAAAAAGAAAAAAGTACAATAATAATTAGTAGCAATTAAATTATCAAGAACATATACATAAAGAAAAATGAATCCCAGAGGTACCCAGCAACCTAATTTTCAACCCCCCCCCCACCTCCCCCCCCCCCCCACCTCCCCCCCCCACCTCCCTCCCCCACCTCCGCCCCCCCCTCCCCCCCCCCCCACCTCCCCCCCCCCCTCCCCCCCCCTCCCCCCCCACCCCCCCCCCCCCTCCCCCCCCACCTCCCCCCCCCCCCCCCCCACCTCCCCCCCCCCCTCCCCCCCACCTCCCCGCCCCCTCCTCCCCCCCCTCCCCCCCGCCCCACGACCTCTCTCAACCCAACAATCAAAACCCCAAACTCTAAACCGTCACAATGGGAGTTCTTTCCTGAACCCTAAGCCCTGAACAGAAAACCCCAGTCTTGTACCTGTCTGTGAGGACCCAGATGTCCGGCAGGAAGAGCCTACGGCAAGTTACTGGGGCTTGTTGTAGGGATCTGAAGGGAGGGGGATTCAAGGGTTTAGGGTGTAGGGTTTAGGGTTTAGGTTTAGGGTAACCCAAGGTTTCCTAATCCTCCCCACAAACCCTGAGGGCCAGTTACTGGGTTAGTTGTGCATGAGGGACCCTAAACCCTGAACACTGGAAGGGCTTTAGAGGGTTTAGGGTTCAGGGTATTTAGGGTTCAGGGTGTAGGGTTAAGGGTTTTAGGGTTTAGGGTTTAGGGTTTAGACTAGAGAGTTTTAGGGTTTGGGGTTGAGGGCTCAGCCAGGACATATTGCAGGTTGCCTCAAAACCTGTTGAGTGCTCCTTTCGGGTCCAGGGTTTAGCTTAAGATGATACCGGTAGATTCGCCAAACTCTATATGAGGGTCTCCGAAACTCGGGGGTGCCTTATTGGGGTTCTTATCCATTATAAGGAAATCCTACAATTTGGGGATCCACCTTGGGGGTCGCCTATTTTCGCAGACCCCCAATCCCATGTCCCAAATCCCAAAAGACCCCATGGATCAGAGCCCAGGTACGCAAGGAGCAGCGCAACGAACCTGGGCTTCGCTCCGGGCAGGGGCGGGATCTGCGGTTTAGGGGTATGCAAAGGGGGGTGTGGAGGGGAGGTTTAGGGTTTAGGGTTTGGGGTTTAGGGTATACAAAGGGGGGGTGTGGAGGGGAGGTTTTCGGGGTTTGGGGTTTAGGGTTTGGGGTTTGGGGTTTGGGGTTTTGGGGTTTTGTGTTTAGAGGGTTTGGGGTTTGGGGTTTTGGGGTTTGGGGTTTTGGGGTTTTGGGAATAGGGGGGGGCGGGGGGGGGGGGTGTCAGATTCAGGGCCATGGAAGGGGAATCATGACGAGAATGATAAGCCCATAGGGGGACAGGATGTAGGGCTTAGTGTACATCCTATGATTCTCCAAGAAGAAGTGGAGTCCTGAGCATTTTCCACACGAAAGGCCCCTTTGATATGTATATGAACCCGAATTAAACCTTAAACACCATAGCACAAAGCGAAAGAGAGAGCGAAGAGAGATAGAAGAGAGAGAGAAGAGAGAGAGAGAGAGAGAGAGAGAGAGAGAGAGAGAGCATCATGAGGCATTAATCGCTAAAGCCAGATCGCCTAAAATCAGATCTAAACCTTGAAGCCCCATTGTAAGTGTGGAAACCATACAGACCCGAAGCCCCAAAGCCTATGGCCTATGGAAACGAAGCCCGAAAACTTTAAACCGTAAAACCAGAACACCCGAAACCTTACAAACCCTACCACCCGAACACCTCGAAGCCTCAACGCTAAACCCTAAACCCGAAACCTTAAATCCCAAACTCTAGATCCCTAAACACTAAATCCCAAACCGTAAATCCCAAACCCTAAACCCTAAACCCGAAACCCTAAATCCGAAAGCCCTAAATCCCTAAATCCGAACCCCAACTCCAAAACCCTAAGCCCGAAACACTAAAGCCTACATCCCAAAACCAAACCCCAAACCCTAAACCCTGAACCCTAAACCCTGAACCCAAAACCCTAAACCCTAAACCCGGCAGTCCGGGAAGCATGATGGCCAGGAAAGCCCGGCTCCGGTTGATGGTCCGGCCTGGGTTTAGGGTTTAGGGTTTCGGGTTTAGGGTTTAGGGTTTAGGGTTTAGGGTTTAGGGTTTAGGGTTTAGGGTTTAGGGTTTAGGGTTTAGGGTTTAGGGTTTAGGCTTTAGGGTTGCGGGCTGAGGGTGTGTAGGTTTGAGGGCTTAGGGTTCAGGGTTTTGGGCGTTTTCCCTAAACCCTAAACAACCCTAAACCCTAAACCCTAAACCCTAAACCCTGTCAGTGTTCGCGGAGACTATCCTCTGGGCGCCCCCACAGGTTGGCACGATGGAGCTCTTGAACTGCTGCCACCGGTTCCTTTCCTGCGGCCGAGTTGTGGGCTCTGAGGGGTTTAGGGTTTAGGGTTTAGGGCTAGGGTTTAGGGGTTTAGGGTTTAGGGCTAGGGTTTAGGGTTTAGGGTTTAGGGTTTAGGGTTTAGGGTTTAGGGTTTAGGGTTTAGGGTCTTAGGGTTTGGGGTTTTTAGGGTTAGGGGATTTAGAGTTGTTGGGAGTATGGGCTTTCAGGGCTTAGGTCCTAGGATTTAGGGTTTAGGCTTCAGGGCTTAGGTCGTAGGATTTAGGGTTTAGGCTTCAGGGTGTAGGTGTAGGTTTTAGGGTTATACGCACTTGAGAAAGCACATCGTCTGGCCCCCCGCAAACGTTCAGCCCCGAACCCTAAGCTCTACCTGAAACCCAAAACCCAACACCGTAAACCCTGAACGATTTAAAGCCTAAACTGTAAACCCTAAACCCTAAACCCTAAACCCCTCAGCAAGGAAGCTCTTGGGTTTCTAAACAGGAGGCCTGACCTTGAGACGCCCTGACCCCTCAAACTCTCTGAGCACAAGAAAGGTATGGGCATGCTTGGGATGGAGGGTTCAGGGTTTAGGGTTGAGGGTTCAGGGTTTAGGGTTTAGGGCTTGGGGTTTGAGGGGTTTGGGGGGTTTGAAAAAGACCTCTTTTTTTTTTTTTGGGGGGGGGGGGGGGAGGGGCTCTCAGGGCACCCTGGGCCTTGAACGCGAAATTCCCAACCCCCCAACCCTAAACCCTAAACCCAAAACCCCAAACCCTAAACTTTAAATGTTAACCCCCGAGTTTATAAGTAAAACTCTGAGACGGAATACAAACTGGAAGGTCCGAGACGTCGGAGCTGGCGGCACCTGGCACCATGTGTCGTTTAGGGTTTCTGCCAAAGCCTTGAAGAAAGCACATCGGTTTGGGGTTTAGGGTTTAGGGTTTAGGGTTTAGGGCTTAGGGTTTGGGGTTTAGGGGTTTCGGGTTTAGGGTTAAGGGTTAAGGGTTTAGGGTTTAGGGTTAAGGGTTAAGGGTTAAGGGTGCATCAGCGGACGCCCGGAGAGAACGCCTTTCTTTAGATCGAAACGTTCCAGCCCTAACTACGCTATTCTCCTTTCGGGTTTGAGGTACCCCCACCCCTCCCGGCAACAAAGGAGGGGGGGGGGTATTGGGAAGCGTCAGTGTACGTTGAACCGAAACCCTCAACCCTCAACCCTCAAACCCTCAAACCCTCAAACCCTCAAACCCTCAAACCCTCAAACCCTCAAACCCTCAAACCCTCAAACCCTCAAACCCTCAAACCCTCAAACCCTCAAACCCTCAAACCCTCAAACCCTCAAACCCTCAAACCCTCAAACCCTCAAACCCTCAAACCCTCAAACCCTCAAACCCTCAAACCCTCAAACCCTCAAACCCTCAAACCCTCAAACCCTCAAACCCTCAAACCCTCAAACCCTCAAACCCTCAAACCCTCAAACCCTCAAACCCTAAACCCTAAACCTTAAACCCTAAACCCTACACCGCGCAATGAGAGCCGGCATGGCTGAGGCGAGGAGCCACACTCGTCCGCCGGAGACCACTCAACACCTGCCCACCGTGTTCCGGTGCTTCTGGGGATGGGTGTGGGGTTAGGGTTTAGGGTTTAGGGTTTAGGGTTTAGGGTTTAGGGTTTAGGGTTTAGGGTTTAGGGTTTAGGGTTTAGGGTCTAGGGTCTAGGGTTTCGGGTCTAGGGTTTCGGGTTTAGGGCTTAGGGTTTAGGGCTTAGGGTTTAGGGTTAAGGTTTAGGGTTTCGGGTTTAGGGTTTAGGGTTTCGGGTTTCGGGTTTAGGGTTTCGGGTTTCGGGTTATTCGGGTTTCGGGTTTCGGGTTTCGGGTTTCGGGTGACTCAAGCTCACCCTGGTAGAGCCCTGAGCCCTAAATCGCTTTCACCTTGGCCGAGTTCCCTCACCCTAAACCTAAACCCCAAATTACCCTAAACCCTAAACCCTAAACCCTAAACCCCAAATTACCCTAAACCCGAAACCCTAAACCCCAAACCCTCAAACTCTCATCTCATGCCGACTGGAACCCGGAAGCCTGCTGTTGACCGAGGGCCTTTTCAGTCCATGGTTTGGCGCTTAGAGGGCTTATAGGGCTTCGGGCTTAGGATGCTAGGTTGAGGGGTTTAGGGTTTAGGGTTTAGGGTTTAGGGTTTAGGGTTTAGGGTTTAGGGTTTAGGGTTTAGGGTTTAGGGTTTAGGGTTTAGGGTTTAAGGTATTCCTCCCCTGAAACCCTAAAGCCCTAAAACCCTGAAACCCCTAAGGCTTGGGATGGTCCCACTTATACGAATAGTCACGAATAGTCCTCAATAGGGGAATGAATACGCCCTAGTATCATCCCTATGAAGGACTGTTAGTACGAGGGGAACATCCCAACATAAAACCCTTAACACTAAAATCTTAAAACCCTTGAAGCCCCGAGAAGCCTTTAAAACTTTGTTTAACCATTGAAACCCTTTAACCCGAGCCCATATACATCCTTCAGCCCTAAACCCTGAACCCTAAACCCTAAACCCCACACCCGAAACCCGAAACCCGAAACCCGAAACCCCAAACCCTAAACCCTAAACCCTAAACCCTAAACCCATCCAACCCTAAGCCGCGCAAAAGGCGAATGCCTGACTTCCAAGCCCCAGCTGGGCGGAGCTCGTCGGCGACTTCCCTGAAGATGGGTTGAGGCTGGGATGGGTTGAGGGTTGGAGGCGTTCAGGGTTTAGGGTATAATTATTAATTAGGGTTTAGGGTTAAGGGTTTAGGGTTTAGGGTTGAGGGTTGAGGGTTGGAGGCGTTCAGGGTTTGGGGTTAGGGGTTAGGGTTTAGGGTTAACCCTGTTCACCCCGCTTTACCCTATAAGCCCTATTACTCACCCTCTCACCCCCAACTAATCCTAGATCGCTTCGGTTTAACTGTCTAGCGTCGTGGGGCTGCTACGGGTTTGGCCAGGGGTTTGGGGATTAGGGTTTAGGGTTTAGGGTTTATAAGGCTTTAGGGTTTAGGATTTAGGGTTTAGGGTTTAGGGTTTAGGGTTTAGGGGCGTCTGGAAGTTGAGGGGTCGGGGGCTCAAGTTTTTTTGCAACCGACTGGACCAGCATTTCGGCCGGCCCAAGTTCTGCCGTTGCCAGTGCTTCAAGACAGCCGCGAAACCCACAAAACAACCGAGACATGCTGGAAAGCCCAAATGCCCCTAAACCCTAAACCCTAAACCCTAATTTAAATTTAAACCCTAAACCCTAAACCCTAAACCCTAAACCCTAAACCCTAAACCCTAAACCCTAAACCCTAAACCCTAAACCCTAAACCCTAAACCCAAATGCACCTAAGCCCTAGACCCTAAGCACCATACCCTAAAACCTAGAAGTGAATTGCAGTCGCCTGTTGTCATACAGTCATCGTGACTTGATGGACGAGGGTATCCCAAAGTAGCGGCACCCTTCTGAAGTTCCTATGGTAAGGATTACAGTACTTTGGGGAGGATAAAGCAAGTGTGCCCCTATTTTGAGAAACGCCCAGGCAGGGCAATGCTCGGGCCCTGTTATGGTCGAGTCGTGCAAGTCCGGAAAAAATCTGCAAGTGAGTTCTGAAACCGAAACCCTAAGCCCCTATAGCCCTGGGCTCTCCAAGCCCCCAAACCCGGAACCCTTGCGCTCTACCTTAAACTCTCAAACCCCAAAACCCCCCAAGACCCCAAGAACCCTACAACCCTAGGAACCTTAAAGTACTAAATCCAGGAAGAACCCCAAGACCCCAAGAAACCTCAGAACCCTCTAAGAGCACTTTGCTACTAAATCCACCAAGGACTAAGAACCCTAATGACACCTAAGAAACCTGCGAACAACAAGAGCTCTAGGAACCCCAAACCCTAAACCCTAAACCCTAAACCCTAAATCCTGCCGCACCTGGGGTTGAGCCAGTGTGCACCTCAGCCGGTGGCTCTCTCTGCTGCTTGGGGCTTTCTGTGGCTTTGGTAAGAGGATTTTGGGGTTTAAGATTCCAACCCTAAACTCTAAACCCTAAACCCTAAACCCTAAACCCTAAACCCATTTGAGATCATAGGTTCAACTTCCCTAAACCCTCAAGTCCCTTAACTCCCAAAAGTCTCCGAAGCTCCCTGCCTAAAAGCAGAGACCCTCTACCCTAGACCCTGCTGACCCCCCCCCCCCCCCGAGAGACCCTCTACCCTAGACCCTGCTGACCCCCCGAAGCCTAGACCCTAGACCCGAAACTCTGAACCCCTATAATCGGAGGTAGGATTAGGGGGACCTTGGGGATATAGACCCTCTCAAGAAGGTCCCTCCTTAGAAGCACCAGAAAAGGGTTGAGAAGGGGTCCCCTTTGAAGGGTCTCCCTAATCCCACCTAGGATACAAGATGGAGTGCAGCTCGAGGCGCTGAAGTCCGGCCCTTCGGCTCGTCCGTGACGGTGGGCGGGCGCACGCTCATGCGCCGCTGCCTCTGGGGACTTGGGAAGTTTGAGGGGGGAGGGCCTTAGGGCTTAGGGTTTAGGGATATGTAGGGTTTAGAGTTTAGGGTTTAGGGATTCTAGGCTGAGGATTCAGAGGGCTTGGGGCTTAGGGTTCCTCATTGAGGGGGGCGCGCCTGGGTGCTAAAAGCGCCCAGGCGCCCCCCCCCCCCCCCCCCACCCCCCTGGACGTGTCGGGGTGCCATGTCCATGTGGCACTTACTGCCCTAAACCCCAAACCCAGCCCAAACCCTAAACCCTAAATCCTACACCCTAACCCCTAAACCCTAAACCCAAAAACCTAAACACTAACCCCCAACCCCAAAGTCAAACGCCCGTCTGCGGCGCCTCTCGATCTTCTCAGCTGCTCCGCCTTCATCCTGACAGGGTGAAGGGTTTAGGGTTTAGGGTCTAGGGTCTAGGGTTTAGGGTTTAGGGTTTTAAGGTTTAGGGCTTAGGATTGGCAGGGATATCTACGGCTTCGAGGGTTTAGAGGGTTTTTAGGGTTTGCAGGGTTTATCGGGTTTATCGGGTTTTGGGGCATAAGCCACATTAGGGTTTCTAGGGGGATTTGATGCTCACGGTGAGCTTGGCGGCCACGTTTGCGGGGGGTTGCAATGTGACCTGATGCTGACGGATGTCGCTTGCATGAGGGGCCGCAAACCTGAGACCACGGAAACCAAGCTCAGACTCCCTAAGCTCGTACTTTTCGACCCGCCAGAAAACCTGGCACCCTGGCAGGAACGGCGTCTTTTTCAACACCTGCCTGTCAAGCAAATACCAGCATCAAGCCTAACAGCCCGAAACCCCAAACATTTAGACCCAAACCCTAAACCCTAAACCCCAAGCACTAAACCCCGAGGCCTAAAAAACCTTTGCCCTAAACCCTAAACCCTAAGCCCTAAGCCCTAAGACTTAAGCCCTAAGCCCTAAGCCCTAAACCCTGAGCCCCAAACCCTAAACCCTAAGCCCTAACCCCTGAACCCCCGGGGCCTCGATCAGCACCACCCGGGAGTTTCGGCGGTGCCCGTGGCCGTGGCCGTGCTTGTTGTGGGCGCCAGCATCTGGGTTAGGGTTTAGGGTTTAGGGTTTAGGTTTTGGGTTTAGGGTTTCGGGTTTAGGGTTCCGGGTTCAGGGTTCAGGGTTTCGGGTTTCTGGTTTAGGGTTTAGAGTTCAGGGTTTACGGGCTTCGGGGAACCCACAAAGCACTCAATCACACATTCTTTACCTAAGATGTATCGGGATGCATAGCTAGGACGGCCATGAGAACCCTCTGAAAGTGATCCTGAATAAGATCCCCCTAAACCCTGAACCCTCAACCCTCAACCCTAAGCCCTAAACCCTAAACCCTACGTAAACCCTTAAAGGCTTGACTTAGGGGTGGTTGGAGTCCTTTGGCTTTGTACCCGTGAGCTTTTCGAGGTTTCGGGGCTCCATGGAGTTCATCTTTGGGTTGTACAGGGTTTGTAAATTTTGGGAGCTCAGAAGGCTAGTGAGGATTCTACATGGAGGGTTTGGGGTTTATGGTTTATGGTTTAGGGTTTAGGGTTTAGGGTTTAGGGTTTTGCTTCATGGAGCACAGGGTACTATAGGACTTGAAGGGCTCGGTCGTTAGGCTTAGGGGTCTCTTTCATCGGGCTTCGTTAGGATTCGGGAGCTTCGGATTCAAGGAGCTTAGGAGCTTTTATGTTTATATAGGGCGTTTAGGGACTTAGGGTTTGATGACCAAGTCCATTGAGGGGCAGAGTCCAACACCACTAAACCTTACACCCGAAGCCTTATAAAGCTTAAACCCTAAACCCTAAACTCTAAATCCTAAACCCTAAACCCTAAACCCTTAACCTTGGCGAGTATAGCAGTCAAGCGGCGACTATTGCGACGTGCCTGCTGGTCATGCACCAACTGGAGGGTACGGGAGCGAGGGTGCGCGTACAAGACTAAACACCTAGGCTTGGACACTGTAGGGTTTAGGGTTTATAGGGTTTTGGGTTAGGGTTTAGGGTTTCGGGTTTAGGGTTTAGGATAGTGTGTGTAAGGTTTTGGTTTAGGAACATGGCCGGGGGATCATCGTGCACCTTGTGCAAATTTCTCCGTTTTGGCGTAAGTGGATACTTGCTCCACTGACCGAGCTGGCACAAGAATCACAGTGTCCAGATCGACTGGCAAACCTTCAGTCCGAAGCCTGGACACCAAACCTGCGCGGAAGTCCAGGCGACGCAGATTTTCCGAGCACGCGCAGACTCTACACGGCGGGGTAATTGCATCCGTTTCAGTCTCGATTCAAGTTTCAAGTTGACCTTCAGCGACTTCCACTGATGCGACTCCTTTTGTGCACGACCGTCATGACGCATCCGAGTGGTTGTCAGTCAGTCAGTCAGCGACAGAGTCGACCCTTAAAGGGAGGAGGGCAGGTTAGGTTTCAGTTGAATTGTTTAGGGTTTCGGCGGCATCACTCAAAGCTCCGGCCTGTTCTTCGGAAGTCGCTTGGAACCATCCTACTACTTTACGTGGTCAAGCAAAAGAAGTGCCGTCAAATTAAGCCCTAAACCCTAAACCCTAAACCCTAAACCCTAAACCCTAATCTTTGGCATGAGTCTTCAAAACTGCGTTGTGATGTTGGGGGTTGGCAGTGCTGACGCGGGCTTGACGCTTGAGACACTTGGGGGTTTCCGAAAATAGGGGGTGGGGGGGGGGGGGGGGGGGACCCTTTTGGGGGGTTCCTATAAGAAGGACTATAGTATTTGGGGGTTCTTATAATCATTATAAGAAGGATTCGAGTTCTTGGGGGTACATTGGGGGTACCCCTATTCTGGGGAAAATGCCCACTTGGTGCCTGTGCAATGTTGAAGCGTAGCAGACAAGCGCAACTCGTGGCATCAACTGCACTAGCGGAAGGGACAAATATTTTGTTTCGCCACAGCAAACCCTTAACTGTGCGTATAAGCCACTTCTCAGCCTTTAAGTGCCCTAATATGGGAATAGTTTGGGTAACAAGTGCAGTGATTATTGGGTCAGTAAGTACCATGAAGCACCCTAAACCCCAAACCCTAAACCCTATCGACCCTACACGCCAGAGAAACCCTGGAAACCCCACAACCCCCCCCCCCCCCCCCCCCCAAAAAAAAAAAAACAAAAAAACAAAACAACCCACGGGGGACTTGTAATCAAGAGCCGGCTAGAACCCCCTACTTACTGGGTCAAAGGGGCTTCCAAGTAAAGCCCCGCCGGCCTTTAGAGGCTCAGACTTCGGGTATCCATCGGCATAAACCCCAAACTCCCAACCCCAAACCCCAAACCCTGAACCCTAAAACCCTAATAAACTAATAAACCCTAAAACCAAAAAAAAAACTAAAAACCCTAATAAACCCTAACACCCTAAACCCCAAAACTCAAACCCTAAACCCCAAACCCTAAACCCCAAACCCTAAACCCTAAACTCTAAACCCCAAACCCCAAACCCTAAACCCTAAACCCTAAACTCTCATATCAGCTCGGGGCCTTATAGGCCCCGCGTCTCAGCGTGAAGCCGTTCGGGCTTCGGGGCTTTTCTGGAGGTTCATTGGTGCCTGTTAACCAAATTATCTTAGCTGTCCAGTACCTAGGGGTTTTAAAGGTTAACCTTTGGGATTATAAGGGGAATATATTAACCCAAAAAGGTTAAAGGTTACCTACTCTACTACTAAGTTATAACTGTACTTATAACGCGCTTAGAAGCCCCTTAAGTGCCCTAATATGGTTGGAAGTATAGTTATAAGTACAGTTATGATTGGCTAATAGGTACCATGAGCCTCCAAGTAGGGCCTCGCACCTTACACCCGAAGCCCTGTACTCTAAGACCTATCCCCTCCAGACAGAATGAACTAGAAAAGCGTATGGGGTGTCATTGTGACATGTCTCCCTGGTTCTTAGTAACCCTAAACCCTAAACCCTAAACCTTTAACCCCAAACCCTTAACCCTAAACCCTAAAGGGCCTGAACCCCAAATGTTCAAACCCTGGCCCGACGTTAGGTTCATCACGACAGCTCACAGCTTGCGCTTCTTGGGCTTTGTTTAGGGTTTAGGGCTTAGGGTTTAGGGTTTAGGGTTTAGGGCTTAGGGTTTAGGGTGCTCCCACCTCAGGGTCCTCTGATCACCCACACCCGAAAACTTCACAAGCGCTGTAACAGAAAAAAAGCTGAAAACCCTTGAGGACCCCTAAAACCCCCCCAAAAAAGACCCTTAAAACCCTCAAGCTCCGCGCACCTGGGGCGCCAATTTCCCTGCAGTTTAGACTCTAAACCCTGAACTCTCCAAAGGATTTAGGGCTTGAGGGTGATTAGGGCTGAGAACTCTGTACTTATAACATGTGCAAACCTTGATCATCAGCCCTGTAATCTGTCAGTCTAAGCTTGCGCACCGTCAAGCCATTAACTAGAAACACTAAACCCGACGCCCCCAACCTTAAGAACCCCACACCCTGAGCCCTAAACCTTCTTGCCCTAAACCCTAAACCCTGAGCCCTAAACCTTCTAGCCCTAAACCCTAAAACGCTAAACCCTAAAACCTTAAAACCCTAGACCCTAAACCAGACCCTAAACCCAAAAACCTCAAAGCCCTCAAGCCCTAAACCTGGGAGCTCCGGCCCAGGACCGCCCTTCAACCCCGAACCCAGAAATCTTAAGGATTTAGGGTTTAGGGTTTAGGCTTCAGGGTTCAGGGGTTGGGATATCCTTCAACATGAGAAGCCTAAACTCCAAACCCTAAACCCTGCACCCTCAAGCCTAAACTCTCAAAGCTCTAGACCGTAACTCTAAGCCCTATAACCTAAACCCCAAACCCCAAACCCCAAAACCCCAAACCCCAAACCCCAAACCCCAAACCCTAAACCCTAAACCCCAAACCCTAAACCCTAAACCCCAAACCCCAGCCTCGTTAAAGGCCCGCAGGGAAGGCGCTGGCTTCCCCTTTGTCACACTCGAGCGCCTTCCAAGCAGCTTTCGAGGGGCTTATGGGGCTTTGGGTTTAGGGTTTAGGGCTACTAAACCCAACACCCTAACCCCTAAACCCCAAACCCCCAGAACCCAAATCTCAACGGTGTAGGGCTCAGTTGGGGGCTCGGTTGTTTTGGCTGATGCTTTTGAAGGGTTGGGTGGCGGGGGTGGCAGGACCAAGTACGAGAAATCCCGACACGCTCCGCATACAAATGTACAAATATACTTGTCTGCACCTACACATTTCACATACAGAATGCATGCAAGCATGCATAGATACATAAATACATACATACATACATGCATACATGCATACACGCATGCATGCATACATATGTATATGTATATGTATATGTATATGTATATGTATATGTATATGTATATGTATATGTATATGTATATGTATATGTATATGTATATGTATATGTATATGTATATGTATATGTATATGTATATGTATATGTATATGTATATGTATATATAGATAGGTAGATACATATATATATAGATATATACACAACTATATTATATAAATATGTGACGCATATATCACATACATGCGTATACATCACATGACCCAAAAACCCTGATCCCTCAACCCTGCATTCTACACCCTTCGAGGGGGCAAGGGGCCCGGGGGGGGGGGGGAGTGGATGGGAAATCCGAGGTCTCAAATGGATAGGGTTTAGGGTCAGGGCGGGGGCCTGAAGGGAGGAGGTTCATGAGGGAACCTTCGGGTATTAGTGGGGAGTACTAGGGAATCTTGGGTTCCGTGCATCCCTTGAACCCCCCTCCTAAAAGTTCAGGGTTAGGATTTAGGGTGTAGTGAAGGCCTTTCGAGTCTGGGGTTAAGGGTTGAGGGTTCAACGCCTGGGGTCCTGGAGTCTACGGCTGCTGAGGCTTGTACGGGGTTTTAAAGGGAATTTAGGGTTGAGGGCTTTGTTTGAAATGGCTTTTTCGAGTTTCGTGTTGAGGCGCAAACCCTGAAAACCCTAAACCCTTAACCCTAAACCCTAAACCCTAAACCCCAAACCCCAAACCCTAAACCCTAAACCCTAAACCCTGGTTAGTTACCACGGGCGTCGCCGCCTGGCGCTGTGCACCACCTGCGCGACCGAGTCGGCGACGCGCATGGCCTCCTTCTTCGCCGCCTGCGGATTTTAAGGGCTTGGGGGCTTTGGATGGGGTTTAGGGTTTAGGGTTCAGGGTTTAGGGTTTAGGGTTTAGGGTTTTGGGGTTTAGGGTTTGGGGTTTGGGGTTTAGGGTTTGGGGTTTGCGCCTTGGGGTTTGGGGTTTAGGGTTTATAGGGTTTCGGGTTTTAGGGTGGGTTTGGGGTGGGTTTAGATGGGTTTAGGGTGGAGGGATAAGGATTTCCGGGCTTAGGTTTTAGGGCCTGCGGTCTTCACCCGAAGCCCCTACAAGCGCGCTGTCAAGTCGATACAAACCCCAAAGGCCAAGAATCCAAAGCCTGAACCGTAGAAGCAGCCAGTTAGAAGCTAAGAACCACTGAACAAGTCTCCTTCTGAACCTTGTAAGCCCTACACCCCCCATAAGCCCCTATACCCGAAACCCTAAAACGCAAACCCTAAACCCTAAACCCTAAACCCTAAACCCCGAAACCCTTAAACCCAAAACCCCAAAACGCAAACCCTACAAACCCTAATTCCGTAGACACAGGACCTTGAGGAGCGGTGGACTTCGTAGGTTTGAGGGAGCTGGCGATCTTGGGTGAAGTTAGGGTTTAGGAGTTAAACCCTAACCCCTAAACCCCCTAAACCCTGGCCCTAAACCCAAAACCCAAACCCTAAACCCTAGCCCTAAACCCTACTAAACCCCAAACCCTAAACCCTAAACCCACACATCCAGGCCTTGCCGCCGGGAGACCTTTCACAAATCCCAGGGGTGCCACAGGGTTTAGGGCCTAGGGTTTGTTTGGGGTTTAGGGTTTAGGGTTTAAGGCTTGGAGTTTAGGGTTGGGGGTTTAGAGCTTGGAGGTTAGGGCTGTCTAGGGTTTGGGGATTAGGGCTTGGAGTTTACGGTTTAGGGTTTAGGGTTGAGAACTTAAGGTGGGTGTAGGGCATTGTGTTTATGTGTTTAGGGTTTGGAGGCTTAGGAGTTTTGGGTGCAGGGGAGCGTTTAAGTGTTTAGCCTTCAGACTTGGGCGATGTCTGAGTTTACGATTTAGGCTTTAGGGTGAGGTCCACTTAACCCGAACACACTAAACCATGAGAAAGGAGGTCAGCGACCTGGGGTTGAGGTTGAGAGTTGGGGGTTTAGGGTTGAGGGTGCTTTCGGTGAAAGGCTTGTTCTTCGGGGTCTTCGGGTTAAAGAATCCTAAGTCCAAAGTCTCTGACCTCCAAGACTAAGGGCTTTGGGCTTCGGCAATTCTTGACGCATCAGCCTATACCCTTGAAGACACTGAAGCCCAAATCAAACCCCAAAACTCTCAACTCTAAACCCTCAACCCCAAACCCTAAGCCCTAAACCCCAAACCCTAGACCCTAAACTCCCAAACCTTAGACGTACTCTCAACCTCAACCCTCTACTCCGCTTGAGGGCTTCGAGTCGACCCTAAACCCTAAACCCTAAACCCTAAACCCTAAACCCTAAACCCTAAACCCTAAACCCTAAACCCTAAACCCTAAACCCTAAACCCTAAACCCTAAACCCTAAACTAAACCCTAAACCCTAAACCCTAAACCCTAAACCCTAAACCCCAAACCCCAAACCCGAATTCGGGCTACCCTGAAAACCGGAAACCCCGCCCACCCTCCGAGGAGGCTCTGAGGACCGGGCTGGCTTAGGAGCTCTCCTCTACAGGTTTTTTAAGGAATGGGGTTTAGGGTTTAGGGTTTAGGGTTTAGGGTTTAGGGTTTAGGGTTTAGGGTTTAGGGTTTAGGGTTTATGTAGAGTTTATAAAGGGTTTATGTCCAATGTAGGGTTTAAATAGGGTTTATATAGGGTTGACATTAGGGTTTATATTGGGGTTTCCAGGCGGGTTTATACTAGGGCTTAAATAGGATTTATGTAGGGTGTATTTTGGGTCTCTAGAGTTGACGAAGGTTTGTAGGATATGGGGTTCTAGGGTTTTGGATTGAAGTTTAGGATTTAGGTTTCAAGGTTGCGGGCTTAAGAAGCAGGATTCCGGGGCGCGAGGGTTTGAGCTTCAGGATTTAGGGCTTGGGGAGGGTGCAGGATTTGGGGCTTCAGGGTGCCCTAAACCCTAAACCCTAAACCCTAAACGTTTAAGCCTGAACATTTCACCTGCACAGCGTCATAATTAGGGGTCAGGGGCCTGAAGCATGCATCCCACCAAATCCTAGGCTGCAAACCCTCTTCTTTCCTCCCTATAATATACCCAAGTAGCCCTGGAAGAAACCTTGTCTACCCCCGACCTTGTAAAGGTCACTCCCAAAAAATTTACACGTAAAACCCCTGAATCCCTAAACGCCTGAATCCTAAACCCCCAAGCATCCAAACGCCTTAACCCCTGAACACCTGAAAGAAGCCTCCCTAAACAACAAGCCCTAAACCCGAAACCCTAAACTCTAACCCCCCCAACCACCAGAAGAAGCCCAACCTAAGCCCCTAACTTGCCCCCCCCCCTTATACTAACAGTCCTTAATGGGGAGTAGAGTACCCCCCATTCGAATCCCTATTAAGGACTGTGAATAAGGGGCAACATGCCAAGTTGTTAATGCTGCTTTTTGTTGTACGGGATTAGAGTACCCCCCCCCCATTATCATCCCTAGTAAGGACTGTTAGTATTAGGGGGAAACATCCCTAAACCCTAATTAAACCCTAGACCCTGAACCCCCAAACCCTAAACCCCCAACCCCCCAACCCCTAAACCCTAAACCCCCAACCCCTAAACCCTAAACCCCCAACCCCTAAACCCTGAACCCCCAACCCCTAAACCCTAAACCCCTAAACCCCCTAAACCCCCTAAACCCTAAACCCTAAACCCTAAACCCTAAACCCTAAACCCTAAACCCCTCCTGCCAACTCCGGCCGCAGCTCATCCTTCAGCGCCGCCAGAGATCGGACCTCAAGAGGGATTTTCCAGGGGTTTAGGGTTTAGGGTTTAGGGTTTGGGGTTTAGGGTTTAGGGTTTAGGGTTTAGGGTTAGGGTTTGGGGTTTAGGGTTTAGGGTTTAGGGTTTAGGGTTTAGGGTTTAGGATTTAGGGTTAGGGTTTAGGAAGAGTAGGGAGGGGGTTTCTAAACCTCCTTGCGGCCGAGTTGCTGGGAGGTTTCGGGCTTAGGGCTCAGGGTGGAAAAAGCAAATTGGGACGCAAGCTCCTGATGGATAACTTAGTTGTCCAGTAACCTGGGGGAACTAAAGGCTAACCTTTGGGATTATAAGGGGATTATACTATACCCCAAAAAGGGTAAAGGTTACCTACTCTACTACTAAGTGATGGATGAAGATGAAAAGGCTGCGGCGCCTTTGAAGCCAAGCCAAGGGTTTGCAAGGGGCCGTGCTTAGGCTACGTAGTGGTACTTTGGGCTTGAGGCATGAGGAGGGCTTAAGGCTGAGGAGCTTCGGGTGAGGTTGCTCTAAACCCTAAACCCTAACCCCTAAACCCTGAACCTGAAACCCTAAACCCTCGTATGATACCAGGAGTAGCTCCGAAAAGTGTCTGCACAATGCGAGCAGAGGTGCGACGTCCTCGTCCCCTTCGGGCTTGTCCTGCATTGATGATTAGAGCCCTATCCCAGCCACCAGGAACCGGTACTGTCGGAGGGTGAGAGGCGAGTTCTATACAAGCCCTGAAAAAGCCCGAAACCCTAATACCCCAAAAGGCCCCGAACTAACCACTTGACAACTCCCGACACTATCTGAACGCCTGAGCCGCTTCAAACCTAGACTTCCGTGAGCACGCACCAAACCCTTCGAGTGCAACGATGGCATCGTCGTCGTCGTCGTCGTCGTCGTCGTCGTCGTCGTCGTCGTCGTCGTCGTCGTCGTCGTCGTCGTCGTCGTCGTCGTCGTCGTCGTGCGTTGCTGCCGTAGTCATAGCAGGAGCAGCAGCAGCAGCAGCAGCAGCAGCAGCAGCAGCAGCAGCAGCAGCAGCAGCAGCAGCAGCAGCGGCACTACTTGTAGCAGCAGCAGCAGCAGCAGCAGCAGCAGCAGCAGCAGCAGCAGCAGCAGCAGCAGCAGCAGCAGCAGCAGCAAATTAGTAGTAGAAATGATAAGCATGGTGTAGTAGTACGAGGTGGCAATTGTATTTACACTGGTAATTGGAATAGGAATAGCTATAGTTTTTGTCATAGCAATGGCAATGCTAACGGTTTTGGTCATGGCAAAATAGAATACTAAAACACTGAAATACTAAAACAGAAGACGCTAGACATGGTCTTCTAGTACTCGCGTAACAGAGTGATAGAGTGACTTTTTTGACTACTGCATGACGACATTCCAAATGTCAATGAATGAAAATAAGAACAAAGAATCAGAAAACGATTAATTAACAACAATCACAAAATAGCAATAGCGACGAAACAAACAATGTCCAGAACTAATAATAAATACCCAAACTAAACAAAAACAGCGTTAACAACTTTAACTGCCAAGGTTGATGGGCAAACTGACCGTTGCCTTGCACTAGGAAAAAACAACTTACAAAAAACAACAACTTCAAAAACACAAGAACGGACAAGCCCCTGGACCTCCGACTCGGAGGAGGATGCGGAGAGCCCGCCTGGTTGCAAATCCCGCGGGTTTTTTGGGGCGGTTCAGGGTTTAGGGTTGAGGGTTTAGGGTTTAGGGTTTAGGGTTTAGGCTTTAGGCTTTAGGCTTTAGGGTTTAGGGTTTAGGGTTTAGGTTTTAGGGTTTAGGGGCTTTAAGGCAAATTTAGGGCTTTGGGAAAGGTATCACTTAATTAACACGGGCACAGGGAAACACCACGGTTGGGAGAAAACCCTGTGCCGCGGAACAGCGCGACTCGATGCGTTGATTGAGGCGAGAAACAGGTACGAAGCAATTTAGGGCTTTCAGAGCTTTTAGGTTTTTGTTCTTGGGTGTTAGATCACCAAGTAGATCACTAAGTAAATCACCCAGCAATCCAATTTGGCGCTTTTAGGTCATTAGGGTTGTTGGGTATTTGTTCTTCGGTTTTTGTGGTTTCGGGCTATTAGGGTATTGGGGTTTTTTAGGGTTCTGAACCACTCAATCCCGAAGCCCTTTAAACATTGAACCCGGAACCCTCAAACCCTAAACCCTTTCGCCCCCAAACCCCCTAAAACCCCTAAACACTAAGCCCCGACAACCCCTCTACCCCTTTAATTACCTCCTAAGCTCAATTCGACCCTGAAACCCTAAACCTTAAACCCTAAACCCTAAACCCCAAACCCTACCCTAAACCCTAAACCCTAAACAATAAACCCTAAACCCTCTTGGCCCCTCGGGAGGGTCTCTGAGGCGCGGTCTCTCCATGCTACCTGGGTGGCGCGCACATGAATCTGACAAGGCTTAGGATTTAGGGTTTAGGGTTGAGGGTTTAGGGTTTGGGGTTTAGGGTCTAGGGTTTAAGGTTTAGGGTCTAGGGTTTGGGGTTTAAGTTTAGGGTCTAGGGTTTGGGGTCTAGGGATTTTGGGTTTCGGGCTTGGGGTTTGGGGTTTGCAATGGGCTTCAATAGGGCTAGGGTGGTAGGGTTTGCAGGTTGGGGTTGGATTAGGTTTGACTCAAGCTCAAGTGGCTGGGTTTCAATCCAAAACCTTACACCCTGAACCCTAAACCCTGACGTACCATCAAGAGGCTCGACACAATACCATACATCAAAACAAGCTGCTTGCAAAATGAGGAGGGACCGTTTGAGAAACACACGACTAAACGACCAAAACCACAAACCTAACCCTAAACCCGAACCCTAAACCCTGAAGCCTAAACCCTGAACCCTTAGCCCTAAACCCTGAACCCTGACGGGGGGGGGGGGGGGGGGGGTCGAGCCAAAACCCCACACCCTCAACCCCTAACCCCAAGACCTGCCACCTGGACCCTACACCCTACAAAACCTTCCCGAAACCCTAAACCCTAAGACCCTGAAAAACCCCAGAGCCCTAACAGAAACTCCTGTGTCCTTGAAAACCTTGAGCCGCTAAACCCTAAGTCCCTGAACCTTTCTCTTGGTTGCTGAGTTCATAAGCACCCTAATTAAAAGTGTACACTTTCAGTTTTATAGGGGGTTGTAGTATCCCAAAAAGTGTGAAGTGTACTTTCTCAGCTACTCAGTTCTTGCTTCTTCAGCACGCGCCCCGACCCCAAGCCCCCCCCCCCCCCCCCCCCCCAATCAAAAGACACACCCAAACGCTGAGCCCCGCAGGGTTTAGGTTTAGGGTTTGGGGTTTAGGGTTTAGGGTCTGGGGTTTGGGGTTTAGGGTTTAGGGTTTAGGGTTTAGGGTTTAGGGTTTGGGGTTTAGGGTTTAGGGTTTAGGGTTTAGGGTTTAGGGTTTAGGGCTACCCTAATACCCTGTCGCTCGTGGGGCTGCAGCTATGCGGCTCGCCGCTGGCCTCACCTGGGCATCGCCCTCGGCGCCCTCCTGTTGGTCCTTCTTCTCCTTCTTCTCGTCGTCCTCCTCCTGTATGCTGATGGTTTTAGGGTTTAGGGTTTAGGGTTTGGGGTTTAGGGTTTAGGGTTTGGGGTTTAGGGTTTAAGGTTGGGGTTTGAGACTTGCGCTCAGCGCTTCCGGCTACTCCGCGCAGGCAGCCTAGCCAAGGTTTTTCAGTGATGGTTTGAGGTTTATAGGGTTTAGGGTTTAGGTTTGGGGTTTAGGGTTTGTTAGCTGGACTCACCTTTTTTTCGGCGGGACTGACTGGTCAATCCTCCCCAGCGGTGAAAGGGTTTAGGGTTTAAGATTTAGGGTTTAGGGTTTAGCGGTTACTTACCTAGTACAGGGACCCCAAAACCCAACAAAGCAAAAAAATCTACTACTGAACAGCCTTGCTAGATCCCAGAGTGAGCCTGCACTGCCCCCCCCCCCCCCCCCCCCCCCCCCCCCAACCACACCCCAAACCCTTGTTTGAAGGGGCTAATGAGGAGCACCTCCCCCCCCCCCAGCCTAAACCCTAAAACCTAAAACTTCCCTAAGCCCTAAACCCTAAGCCCTATAAACCTTATACCTTAAACATCCCTCAGCCCTAGATCCCGTTAAATAGGATCCTTAAACCCTAAACCCTAAACCCTAAACCCTAAACCCTAAACCCTAAACCCTAAACCCTAAACCCTAAACCCTAAACCCTAAACCCTAAACCCTAAACCCTAAACCCTAAACCCTAAACCCTAGCCCTAAACCCTAAACCCTAAAATTGATCCTGCACGAGCACGAGCGTCAGATGAGGGCTCGGCAAGTGCCAGCAACCACCGTGGCTCCTAGCATCCATCAGATGATGCCACATGGTTCCTTCCCGCGCACGGACAGTTTCTCAATAGGGTTTAGGGTTTAGGGTTTAGGGTTTAGGGTTTAGGGTTTAGGGTTTAGGGTTTAGGGTCTGGGGTTTGGGGTTTAGGGTTTAGGGTTTAGGGTTTCCTCGTCGCCATCTTCTGCCTGGAACCCACGCAAAGCTGCCTGTAAACACGATGCGGATGGCATTCTGACGACGAGGTCATGGCCACAGCCGCAAGTTGTTGCCCGAAGGGTTGGATCCTGGTGCAAGTCGGTGAAAGCACGTGGCGCAAACAACGCCGTCAAGAACACAGTATCCTAAACCCTAAACCCTAAACCCCAAACCCCAGACCCTAAACCCTAAACCCCAAACCCTAAAAATCCCTAAGCCAGCAGGGCTCTGGGGCTTCGGGACGCATGCCTCGTAGGTCCACGAAGCCCGAAACCTTCAACACCCTCACAATCCTCATGTGAATCCTAATTACAGGGTTTAGGGTTTAGGGGTTAGGGTCCCTAAGCCCCCTATACTTTATGGCTGAGGGCTTAGGGTTTAGGGTCTGAGCCCCCCCCAAAAAAAAACACACACACACACACATACATCCCCAAAACAAAAACAAGCCTAAATCAGAAGTCACTCACAAAACAAAACCAACAAGACCCGTTCGACTCACAACCCGAAACCCCCACATCAAAACCTAAAGCCAAGGGGTTTAGGATTTAGGGTTTTGGGGTTGAGGGTTTAGGGTTTGGGGTTTAGGGCTAGGGCTTAGGGTTTAGGGTTTAGGGTTTAGGGTTTAGGGTTTAGGGTTTAGGGTTTAGGGTTTAGGGTTTAGGGTTTAGGGCTAGGGTTTAGGGTTTAGGGTTTAGGGTTTGGGGTTTGGGGTTTAGGGTTTAGGGTTTAGGGTTTAGGGTTTAGGGTTTAGGGTTTGGGGTTTAGGGTTTGGGGTTTGGGGTTTGGGGTTTGGGGTTTGGGGTTTGGGGTTTAGGGTTCTCTGAGCGCCTCGTCATCATCCTCCAGGCCGCTCGACGAGGCGCTCGAGTGTGGGGAGGCCGGCGAGGGCACGATGCCCTGAAGAGGGGTTTAGGGTTTAGGGTTTAGGGTTTGGGGTTTAGGGTTTAGGGTTTAGGGTTTAGGGTTTGGGGTTTGGGGTTTGGGGTTTGGGGTTTGGGGTTTGGGGTTTACGGTTTGGGGTTTAGGATTTGGGGTTTAGGGTTTACGGTTTGGGGTTTAGGGCTTGGGGTCTGGCGGGGTTTGGGGAGTTGTGAGGTTTGGGGTGAGGCATTAGGCTTTCTAGGGGTTGGGGGCTTTGGGTCTTTTGGGTTTGGGGGCTTTGGGGTTCAGGGCTTATGGGGTTCATACATAGGTTTTTGGAGTTTAGGATTCAGGGCTTGGGGTTTGGGGTTGAGGGGTCTTTGGGCCTCAGGCCGGCAATGTGGGTTGCAGGCTTTCATGGGCTTAGGGCCTGAGTTCTGGAGTTCCGAGCCTAGGGTCAGAGTCCTTGCTGCGGGTGAGGACGCGGGGGGTCAGGGCATAGCGAGAGTTCAAGGCTTGCAGGGTTGGGGGGTTAAGGGCGCACAGGGTAACCGGCAAAAGAGAGAAAAAGCTGCCCCCCTAAACCCTAAACCCTAAACCCTGAACCCTGAACCCTAAACCCTAAACCCTAAACCCCCAAAGAGGAAGAGGCTGCCCCGCCTAGCGGTTCGTCTTTTGTGAGGTGCAGGCCTATCCAAACCCTACAACCCTAAAACTATAAAACCCTGAAACCCCTAAAACCCTAAACCCCTTAGGGTTTCGGATTAAAAAGCCCTGAAACCCTCAAACCCCTAAATCCCTAAACCCCCTCAGGGTTTCGGATGAGGGAACCCTGAAACCCTGAAGCCCTGCAACCCTTTAAACCCTTTAGGGTTTCGGATGAGGGAACCCTGAAAAACTGAAACCCTGCAACCCTGAAAGACCCCTTAAACCCTCTGTTGCTTCGGATGGGGGGAGCCCTGAGACCCCGAAACCCTGAAGCCCTATACCCTCTCATCCACGCCAAGGGGCTGTCAGGCCATCATCCACGTTCGCCATGGCGCAGGCGGTCACAGGGCCCGCTTTCTAGGGCTTCAGGGCGTTTGTAGGGTTCAGGGTTTATAGGGCTTAGGGTGCGGGATTGCATGAGCGAGTTGGCTTGGAGAGGCGTGCGAGTGTACGGGTGTAGGGTCTAGGGCGCCCGTAAACCCTCTACTCCCCAGACCCCTAAACCAATAAAGTTTGGGGTAAAAGTTGGGGGGAGGGGTGAACTGATTACAACTTTGCGGGCTCGCCATGGGGCAGGAGCGCCCCTTCGAAGTTGGCACAGCATAAAAGAATACCTGATACAGCTGCGCGGATGCCTTGACTGGCTTAAGGGTTTAGAGGTAAGGGTTTAGGAAGGGTTTAGGATTGAGTCTTTGGGGCTTCGGGTTCAGGGTTGAGGGTTGAGGAAGGGTTGAGGGCTGAGCTGTAGTTTGGGGCTGAGTGCGGGGCGGGGGGGGCGGCAAATGTGCCACGACTAAAAGAACACAACAGACAGCTCCACTTGGCACAAAATCCAAATTCTCTTTCCATGACGTCCAGCTGGGACTTCTCGTGGACGCAGCAGGACGGCCCATGGCCGTCCGGCCAGGGGTTTAGGGTTTAGGGTTTAGGGTTCCAGGGAAAGGCAAAGGTTTGCAGCCTTTGGGGGGGATTTTGCTGCGGTTGAGAGCATAGACGAAGAGTGGGGTTTGTGCTGTTGCATTCCTGAACCGAAGTAGATGTCTGATCTTGTAGCAGCACAGAAAGCTTATACATCCTGAAACCTAAACTACTACTGTAACTACCATTTGCTTAGGAATCCAAAAAGACTTGTTCCATTTTTGGCAATGTAGGGATGATTATCTTGCTTTCTTGAGGGCTTCTTAAGCACATAGTAGTACACCATCAGACCCTTGCGAACCTCCCGAATTCCTATTGCCATTAGGAATTACGGGCCTTGTAGGGGTTTTGGAAGGCCAAGAGCTCCCGAACTCCTACTTGGAGGTTCATGGCCTTAATAACCAATCATAACTGTAATAACCCGCTTATAAGCCCCGTGAGTGCCCTAAGAGGGTTATATAACTGGGCTATAAGTACAGTTACTATTGGGTTAATGAGTATCCAGAACCTCCAAGTAATCCTCTCACTCCGAAAGTTCACAAGTCCACTGAGCCCCAACCCCAGACCCTACACCCAATACCCCAAACCCCAAATGCTCAAAGCCCTAAACCCTACACCCTAAACCCTTAACCCTGAACTCTAAACTCCTACCAAAGGCCCCGAAGCCCATCCAGCGATCCTTTTGGCCCGTTGAAGACACAGAGCCTTCGTCTGTCTCCCTCCTCCAGGTTCCAACTACCTGCAAGCCTTTGTTTGGGGTTTAGGGTTTAGGGTTTAGGGTTTAGGCTTTAGGCTTTAGGGTTTAGGATTTAGGGTTTAGGGTTTAGTGTCTAGGGCTTGGAATTTAGGGTTTAGAGCTACTGAGTTGCCTGCGTCTCTGTCGCCTGTAAATTTGAATGCTGCGCCAAGGCCCCTGAGACGTCACCCTGTAGAGCCGAACAAAAAAACCTTAAACCCCAAACCCTAAACCGTAAACCCCACACCCCAAACCCCAAACCCCAAACCCCAAACCCTAAACCCTAAACCCTAAACCCTAAACCCTAAACCCTAAACCCTAAACCCTAAACCCTAAACCCTAAACCCTACCCTAAGCCCTAATCCCAAAACCACTTATAACCTGGAAGTCGTCGTCAACTCCTAGAGTGACACCCCAAAGCCTTTGAATTGCAAGAGAGTTCTCAAACACCCCTAAACCCGAAGACCTTAAACCTTAAACCCTTAACCCTAAACATGGGTGAGGGCTCCAGCTTCAGGCTTTCAGTTGTAGACAGGGCCATGTCAGCTTCTTAGTGTTTTTGGTTTAGGGTTTAGGGTTTAGGGTTTAGGGTTTAGGGTTTAGGGCTTAGGGCTTAGGGCTTAGGGTTTAGGACCTTTAGGTTCAGCTCAGGCTTCAAAAGTTCAGGGTCCTTAACAGGGGTGTTGAGTTTTGGTGGTTCCTTAAACCTTAAACCCTAAACCCCAAACCCCAAACCCTAAACCCTAAACCCTAAACCCTAAACCGAGTTCCGGGGATTCGGGATTCGGGTCCATGCGAGCTCCTGCGCGGAGCTGGGCGGCTCACCGGGTGGCTGGAGCCTGTGAGGATTGGGCCAAGGATCCGGTCTTCGGACCTTTGGCCTAGCAAATGCAAGTGTCTGGCAAAAAGAAACTCACCCTAAACCCTAAACCCCAAACCCCAAACCCTAAACCCTAAACCCTAAACCCTAAACCCTACAAACCCACTCAGTCGTCCTCCTCAACTCGACTGTCCTCTTGATCCTCCTCGAAGGCGTCATCGTCGTAGGTTTCCGATCGCGATCGGGCGGCCTCTGATCCCACGGAATTCGGTTTGGTGGTTTTATAGGGTTTAGGGTTTAGGGTTTAGGGTTTAGGTTTAGGGTTATAGGGTACTTGGAGGTTCATGGTACTTCTTAACCCAATAATAACTGGGGCACTTAAGGAGCTTATAAGTGGGTTATAAGTACAGTCATAGCTGGTTAATAAGGGGCAGAATGGTGACCCATGTAGGGTTTAGGGTTTAGGGTTTAGGGTTTAGGGTTTAGGGTTTAGGGTTTAGGGTTTAGGGTTTAGGGTTTAGGGTTTAGGGTTTAGGGTTTAGGGTTCTGGGTTCAAGGTTCAGGGTTCAGGGTTCAGGGTTCAGGGTTTGGGGAAGTTTACATGGAAGCCTGATAAGATGGTCTCTTCTTTAACAGGTTCTGACGTATGACGTATGAGGCCTTGGGGCTTATAGGGGCATAGTGGTTCCACAAATAAGGGCCCTAAACCCTAAACCCTAAACCCTAAACCCCAAACCCCAAACCCCAAACCCTGAACCCTAAACCCTAAACCCTAAACCCTAAACCCATACTCAGGGACCACGTAACTCCTCTGGACTCTCAGGGCTTCTGAGATCCTTTGGGGTCCAGACGGAGCCCCGCAAGTTGGCCCGAACTGCGCCCTACGACAGCTATGGACCCAAACCTTCAACCCTAAACACCCTAAACACCCTAAACCCTAAACCTATGGACCCTAAACCCTAAACCCTAAACCCTAGACCCTAAACCCTAAACCCTAAACCCTAAACCCTCAACCCTAAGCCCTAAACCCTAAGCCCTAAACCCTAAACCATAAACCCTAAACCCTAAACCCTAAACCCTAAACCCCAGACCGGGATGGGGGGCCGGCCTTATCTTGCGCAGGCCGTCGATATAGAGGTGGGAGTTGAAAGTTTGGAGTTTGAGGGTTTAGGGGTTACTCAGGATAGCTGATGACCCTAAACCCTACACTCCAAACCCAAAACCCGAAACCCGAAACCCTAAACCCTGAACCCTAAAGTTTCGGGACATCTTTTGTCATGGCTTTCCTTCTGGGAGAGCCCTTCCTTCGCACTCTGTAGCCGACAACATCAAGTGAGTCTTCTCCCCACGCAAACGACGTCGGTGGCGTTCACTTTGCGGCTGGTCTTCCAAGAGGGCCACAGTTTAGGGTTTAGGGTTTAGGGTTTAGGGTTTAGGGTTTAGGGTTTAGGGTTTAGGGTTTAGGGATTAGGGTTTAGGGTTTAGGGTTGAGGGTTGAGGGTTGAGGGTTGAGGGTTGAGGAAGGTTCCCTGAATTCATATGCTCCCAATATGGCCCTTGCATTCCCCTAGAGGATCGTTCAAGAGGCTCCCCAGAACCCACGGGTACAACCCTAGAAGTCCAAGGTAGAGTCCCATGACATATGCTGAAGGCCCACTTCTTTAAGCAGCTTCGGGTTTCGGGTTTCGGGTTTCGGTTTTCGGGTTTAGGGTTTAGGGTTTAGGGTTTAGGGTAAACCCTCCACCCCAAGTTTTTTGGGTTCCGGAACTTGGGGAGACTTGACAGGGAGCTTGGGGTCGGGTTTCGGGCTTGTGGGGTTTAGGGTTTAGGGTTTAGGGTTTGGGGTTTAGGGTTTAGGGTTTACGGTTTACGGTTTAGGGTTTACGGTTTACGGTTTAGGGTATAGGGTTAGGGTTTAGGGTTTAGGGCTCCGAAACCCTAATTCTCAACCTAAACCCTAAAGCCCCCCCCCCCTCCCCCCGCATTTTCTTGCCTGCTGGTCTTCATCCTCAAAGGCGTCATCGTCGTAGGTCTCCGATCGCGATCTGGCTGCCTGTGCTCTGAGCTCTGAAGAATTCTGAGATCCATTGGGGACCAAATGAGCGCCCATATTTAAGGGTTTAGGGTCTAGGGTTTGGGGTCTAGGGTTTGGGGTTTAGGGTTTAGGGTTCATATCTACTTGGAGCATGCATGTCACTGCACATATTCTAAGGGCAGTTCCATGGTCCCTTAGGAATGGCCCCTTAAGTACAAGGGACCGTGGGACCATGGAAACTACTCTTCTACACATGGGGGACTCTCGAAGTTATGGAGGCCCTTTTGGGGGTAACCTGGAGAAGGTTTTCTGTTTAGGGTCTAGGGTTCAGGATTTAGGGTTTGTTGGACAGCCCGATACATAAAGGCTCCGCAATATCATAGGATCCCTCAAAGGGACCGTCAGCTAGAGAACCTCCCATATTATGTTGCCCAGACCCGCTGGTTGCAGCCAAGTACCTGGAACTCTTCAACCCTCGCGCCACCGAAGCCCCAGAACCCCAGAACCCCAGAACCCCAGAACCCCAGAACCCCAGAACCCCAGAACCCCAGAACCCCAGAACCCTAGAACCCTAGAACCCCTAGAACCCCTAGAACCCTGAACCCTAGAACCCTCAACCCTCAACCCTAAACCCTAAACCCTGAACCCCAAACCCTAAACCCTAAACCCTCAACCCTAAACCCATTTCACCACTCCGTGGCCTGCTGGTCCTCGTCCTCTTCCTTCTCCTCGAAGGCATCGTCTGCGTGGGCGGTGTGCGCAGCCTGGAGGTCTCAACCCTGAACCCCATGGTTTAGGGTTTAGGGTTTAGGGTTTAGGGTTTAGGGTTTAGGGTTTAGGGTTTAGGGTTTAGGGTATGAGGGTGGGGGGGGGGGGGCTAGGGTTTAGGGTTTGGGGTTTAAGGTTTAGGGCTTGGGGTTTAGGGATGTTTAGGGTTTAGGGCCCCAAAAAAGGAGCTCAGCTTTGCTATTCAGTGCAAGTTCCGTTTCCCCCCTTCACGTCAACCCTGTAATCAGCTCACCCGAAACCCCAAACCTCCGGGTCGACGCAGGGTAAACCCAAGAACCTGAGCCCATCAAAATCCAAGTAGGTTTAGCGTCTGGCTTTATTGTTTGATGTTTACAAGCTTGAACTACAGGGTCTCCTGAACGAACCCGACCGCCCCCCTCAAAGTCAAGCACGCCTGCTCACACATCGGTTTGGGGATCAACGTAGGGCTTTTCTTCGAGCATCCCCGAAAGGACACCACATACCCTCACCTTTTCTCCACAAGGATCCCTAAACCCTAAAACCTCGATCAAGCCTAAACCCGATTGGGGGCTACTGCTCCTACTCTCAGCCACTGAATAGGTGTGTTTGGGGTTCTCCACCACCATGAAAGGCCCAGAAAATCGATCCACCCATTGGGGGGGGTGGGCTTGTTGTTTATAAGTTGGGTTGCCAAGTAACCCGGGAGTAAAACGGCTGCTGCCCTTTTTGCTTGAAGCTGCTTATGAGGGAACCAAGGCCCCCATAACAGGGAATCAGGGCACTACAGGGCATCCTAGTAGGGCACTACAGGGCATCCTAGTAGGGGTTTAGGGTTTAGGGTTTAGGGTTTAATTTCCCGGCTGAGTTTACTAAGGAACGACTGGCAAACCTTGTGGTTTCTCGACCCTGAACTCCTGATTTCCCAAAACCCGACACATCCGTCCCCCAACCAACACTAAACCCTGCACCCTACCCCCTAAACCCTAGACCCTAAGCCCTGAGCCCTAGACCCTCAGCCCCAACCCTCAACCCGAACCCTGAACTCCTAAACCCCAAACCCTAAACCCCAAACCAAAACCCCAAACCTAAACCCCGAACTCACCACCCCTGCCAGCTCTCTCACCTGGCCGTCCCGGGGACTGGCCGCTGCAGGAGGTTGAGCCTCCTCCTCCTCCCCCGGAGGCCCCGAATTTCCGTCGTTTAGGGTTTAGGGTTTTTGGGTTTAGGGTTTAGGATTGAGGGTTTCGGGTTTAGGGTTCAGGGTTCAGGGTTTAGGGTTTTGGGGGGCTTAAGAGAATAGGATCCCAACACTGCGCTAGGTTTCCTTAGCAAAGGTGTTTCTGGCACTAGAAGCCCTAACCCCTTTCATTCAGGGCTGTTGGGCCTTCTAAACCCTAAACCCTAAACCCTAAACCCTAAACCCCTAACCCCAAACCCCAAACCGCAAACCGCAATGTTGCACCTGCTTTCGGGTGTCCCACGCCTTCCCCCCAGAACAGTCGAAGCTGGCTTTCGCCCTGTTTACACAGTGTTTAGGGTTTAGGGTTTAGGGTTTTGGGTTTAGGGTTTAGGGTTTAGGGTTATGGTTATAGGGATGAGTTCATATAAGCAGCGATGCCCGGCAACTGATTTTGAAGGCGCGTCGCGCGGAATCTTTGTTCACGACTGAATTCAGGATCCCGTCCTGAATAGCCCAGAAAAACTTGACTTTAAACAGGGTGCCCCACTAAACGAGGTGCAACATTAAATCCTAAGCCCGAAACCCTCTACCACCCTAAACCCTAAACCCTAAACCCTAAACCCTAAACCCTAAACCCTAAACCCTAAACCCTAAAACCCTAAAACCCTAAACCCTAAACCCTAAACCCTAAACCCTAAACCCTAAACCCTAAACTCTAGGGCTCGCGGAGCTCCTCCTCATCCTCGAAGGCATCTTCGTACGTCATTGCTCGGACGACCTGCACTCAGATGGGTTTTGCCAGGAGTTTAGGTGTAGGGTTTGGGGTTTAGGGTTTAGGGTTTAGGGTTTAGGGTTTAGGGTTTAGGGGTTTAGGGTTTGGGGTTTAGGGTTTAGGGTTTAGGGTTCCTGTCTCCCCGTTTGCTTCGCTAAACGTTCACGTGACGCTCGCTGCTGGCAAAGGTGGGCCATTACTCCCTCTTCCTTTTTGGGGGTGGGCTTGATTTGGGCATTTCCCATCATTGGGGTCTCCGAATCTACTCACAGGAGCCTGTTATCATAGGCCCCCCGGAAGCGGTAACCACATTTTTTGGAACCCCAATTCTGAGCTGTACCAAACCGTTTGTGAAAAGAAAAGCCCGATCCCCGACCAATCCCGCCCTTGTTCTGGATGACCTGCGAATGCCCTCTCGGAAACTACTCGGGCCGACAAAGTACAGAATGGTATCATGATGAGGTCGCAAAGCATCAACATCAAGTTCTTGAGTTCTCACGGTCCTAAACCCTAAACCCTAAACCCTAAACCCTAAACCCTAAACCCTAAACCCTAAACCCTAAACCCTAAACCCTAAACCCTAAACCCTAAACCCTAAACCTAAACCCTAAACCCTAGACCGAGACACTCTAACTCTCTGCCCCAAAGACCCTTGAACCCATCCCACTGTCAGTCGCGACTTGCCATTTCTTGGGAACACCGACTCTGAGGCTCCGTCTAGGGTTTAGGGTTTAGGGTTTAGGGTCTAGGGTCTAGGGTTTAGGGTCTAGGGTCTAGGGTTTAGGGTTTAGGGTTTAGGGTTTAGGGTTTAGGGTTTAGGGTTTAGGGTTTAGGGTTTAGGGTTTAGGGTTTAGGGTTTAGGGTGTAGGGTTTAGGGTTTAAGGTTTAGGGTTTAGGGTTAGGGTTTAGGGTTTAGGGTGTAGGGTGTACGGTGTAGGGTGTAGGGTTCAGAGAAACCTTCAATTGTTTTGAGTTGGAGGTGTGACACACAGAGTCTGAGCGGAGGGCCCAACAAAAAGCGGTCACAGTGCTGGCACATGGTGGTAGGGGCCCAAAACCCACGGAAACATAAGGATCCTACAGGGTTTGTCGGAATCCCCCTTATAGGGGCCCTTACACCCCAATAGTAGAGGATCCTTATGTCTATGTGTTTTTTTGTGCCCCTAGGTGGGGCATCCTGAAGACAGAAATGCCTTTAAGCCTACACCCAAACTAAACCCTCAACCCTAAAACCTAAACCTTCAAAACCGAAACGTTCAATCCTACACCCTAACCCCTAAACCCCTAAACCCCCAAAAAAGCCTAAACCCCTAAACCCCAAAAAACCCAAAAACCCCTAAACCCCTAAACCCCAACAACCCCTAAACCCCAAAAACCCGAAAAGGCCCTAAACCAAGAAAAAGCCCTAAACCCCAAAAAGTCCTAATTCCCTAAACCCCAAAAAACCCTAAACCCCTGAATCCTACGAAGTACTCGGACTTTACGGGAACTGCGGCGTCGCCCGGCCTGGGGCTTCGGCGGGCGCGGGCGCGGTGCCGTGGCTCTCCTTGAAACGTTTTGGAGCCAAGGGTTTAAAGCTTAGGGCTTAGGGCTTAGGGTTTTGGGTTTAGGGCTTAGGGTTTAGGGTTTAGGGTTTAGGGTTCAGGGTTTAGGGTTTAGGGTTTAGGGTTGAGGACTTATAGGACTTAGAGTTTTCGGGTGGGCCGTCGGCGTGGGACTGAGAAACCCAACACCGAAGATACACGATACTGTTGACCCTCAACCCCATTTTCTCAGCTTCCAAAGCCAGTAAAAGTCGAAGCCCTAAGCCCTAAACCCTAAACCCTAAAACCCCTTAGCCGACTCAACTCAGTTCAGTGGTTTTCTGCACTTTGGGGGCCGTGTGGGAGCTGCTTTACTGCATTTGGGGTGTGGGTTTAAGATTTAGGGTTACTAAGGCTGCAATGGCTGGGGCTCAGGGACACCTAAACTATAAACCCTAAACCCTAAGCCCCAAGACCCTAAACCCTAAACCCGAAACCCCAAACCCCAAACCCTAAACCCCAAGCCCAAAACCCTAAACCCCAAACCCAAAACCCCAAACCCTAAACCCCAAACCCCAAACCCTAAACCCCAAACCCTAAACCCTAAACCCCAAACCCTAAACCCCAAACCCGAAACCCTAAACCCTAAACCCTAAAGGGGCTTAGGGCTTTGGGGGGGCGGCCAGGTCTCAGATCGCCAAGGACCGTCGGAGTCATCGTCAACCTTCACTCGCTAAAGGCACAAAGCCCCAACCCGTTAATTTCCTGAATCCATATACAAGTGTGTATGTATGTATGTATGTATGTATGTATGTATATATATATAATGGAGAGAGAGAGGGTTTAGGGTTTAGGGTTTAGGGTTTAGGGTTTAGGGTTTAGGGTTTAGGGTTTAGGGTTTAGGGTTTAGGGTTTAGGGTTTAGGGTTTCGGGTTTAGGGTTTAGGGGTTAGGGCTTGGGGTTTAGGGTCATGTATATAGGGCTCCTCCTTTGAACGCTGAACCCTAAAGCATGAACCATTTGTCTCCTTTGCGTGTAGATTTGGAGGCTCACGATAAGGGACCCGTAATATAGTCCCCAGACAATAGGATTACCTTAGAGTATCCTAAACCCTAAACCCTAAACCCTAAATCCTAAACCCTAAACCCTAAACCTAAACCCTAAACCCTAAACCCTAAACCCTAAACCCTAAACCCCCCAATAAGGTACCGCTAATTTCGGAACCCCCCCATTCGGGTGCTGAATCTTTGAGCTGCAGCTCGGCAGGCCTATTGGGGCTTTTGCTTGTATCTTCTGTACCCTCGAACCGGTACCGTCAACCCTAACCAACTTTTGGATGTAGGACTCAGGGTTGAAAAGTTTACGGTTTAAGTTTAGGGTTTATGCCGAGGTGGCTTGTTCATGGGGCCCCTTAACCCCCAAGCCCTCAACCCTAGATCACAGTACCCAAAACCCCAAGAGCCTCTGGAGTTCGCACCCGCCCAGCTCCTCCCAAGCGCAAGGAGCGTTAGGGGTCTTAGGCCTGAGTTGTTTTTTTTGGTTTCGGTGGGGGGGGGGGGGGGGAGGATTTAGGGATGAGGGTTCTTGGGCCTTTGGGGATTTGGGCTTAGGGGGGCTTCTTGGGCTTGGAAATTAGGATCTAGGGAGTTTAGGGTGGAGGGTTGAGTCTTAGGGTAGGTACATGGTCCCTGAGTATGGACTCTTAAAAGGGGACCCCATACATACCCCTTATGTGCCCTAGACAACCCAAGCGCCCACACATCAGCACCCTTTAAAGGAGGTAAAGGACCATATTAAGGGCCCATGAACCCTACCCTTAGATTGAGGGTTGAGGGCTTAAGGGTCCCATGGTTGAGCGTTGGGCGGCTTTAGAGGGCTTTACGGCTTTGGGGCTCTAAGCTTGAGGTGGCTTAAACCCTAAACCCTAAACCCTACTACCTGAACCCAAAACCCTACTCCTGCTTCAGGGTTCAGGGGTTCCAGGTTTCGATTCGCAGGTTTCCGTTCCTCTGGGCTCGAGGGGGTTTAGGGTGAAGGGCTTAGGGTCTTTCGGGTTTAGGGCTTAGGGCAAAACCCTGCGTCTGCGCAAGAGGATCTTGGCTGTGGGGGCTTAGGGCGGGAGATGTTCCAACTAAGGTTTAGCCAAAATCCCTTAGTGTAGTAAAGGGCCTAAGCCCACAGCGCCAAACCCGGGTTTAGGGTTTAATTACGGCTCAGGGCTTGGGGTTTAGGGTTTGGGGTTCTAGGGTTTAGGGTTTAGGAAACCCAAACCCTAAACCCTAAACCCTAAACCCTAAACCCTAAACCAAAAACCCTAAACCCAAAACTTAGCCAATAGAGGGTCGCAACAAAGAGGGCCTCGTGCCGCACCGCCAGCGGAGAGGGCATCCGTGGCACGAACCTGGTACGACAGGGATTCGAGGTTTAGGGTCTAGGATTTAGGGTTTAGGGTTTAGGGTTTGGGGTTTAGGGTTTAGGGTTTGGGGTTGGGGTTTGGGGTTTTGAGTTTAGGGTTTAGGGCTTCGGGAGGACCATATCCTAAAACTCTGAGTCTGAGCCCAGTATAGGGCTTGCGGTTTAGGTCTTCGGGCCTCTAGGGGGGGGGGGGGGGGGGGCGCTTCAAGGGGCCCCTATGCAAGAAGCCGTAAAACCTAAACCCGTAAACGCCAAACCCCTAAAGCCTAAACCCCTAAAATCTAGACCTCAACCCCTGAACTGTTGAACCCCTAAACTTAGAAGCTAAACCCCTGAACCCCTGAACCCCTGATCCCCTGATCCCCTGATCCCCTAAACCCCTAAACCCCCGAAAGCCCAAAACCCCTTAACCCTCAACCCTCAAACCCCAAACCCTACACCCTAAACAGCCGCCCGAAACCCTAAACCCGAAACCCCACATCCTAACCCTAAACCCTACTTGACCCGAAACCCTACAAACCCTAAACCCTAAACCCTAAACCCTAAACCCTAAACCCCAAACCCCAAACCCCAAACCCTAAACCCTAAACCCCAAACCCCAAACCCCAAACCCTAAACCCTAAACCCTAAACCCTAAACCCTAAACCGGGAAGGCAGGCCTGAAGCCTTCGGGCGGGTCCACGTCCAAAAGGAGCTCGGAGACCAAACAGTCGCCTGGCTGTTTAGGGTTTAGGGTTTAGGGTTTAGGGTTTAGGGTTGAGGGTTTAGGGTTTAGGGTTGAGGGTTTAGGGTTTAGGGTTCAGGGGCGGGAAGAGGCTTCAGGTGGCTGTTTCGGGCTGAGGGCTTGGCGTCTTTTGTGGTTTGGGGTGTTAGGGTTCTTGGGTTTTAGGGTTTTAGGGTTTTAGGGTTTTAGGGTTTTAGGGTCTTAGGGTCTTAGGGTTTTGGGGTTTTAGGGTTTAGGGGGCTTAGAAATCTGGCAGTTTTAGGGCTTGGGGTTTAGGGTTTAGGGTTTAGGGTTTACGGTTTTAGGGCGCAAACAGCCCCCTTTTCAAGCCTTCCCGAAACCCTGAGCATCCCTTGCAAACCCTTTCAACAGGTTTAGGGTTTGGGCTTAGGGCTTAGGGTTTCGGGTTTAGGGTCTAGGTAGGGTCTACGATCTAGGGTCTAGGGCTTGGGATTTAGGGTTTAGGGTTTAGGGTTTAGGGTTTAGGCTTTAGGCTTTAGGCTTTATAGGCTTTAGGCTTTAGGCTTTAGGCTTTAGGCTTTAGGGTTTAGGCTTTAGGGTTTAGGGTTTAGGGTTTAGGGTTTAGGGTTTAGGGTTTAGGGTTTAGGGTTTAGGGCCCTAGTTCGTGGGAGCGGACGCCTCCGTGTTGAAGGCGGCTGCGCCGAAGTAGAATCGGGCCCATGGTGGTGCCGTCGAGACCTGTAGCTAGGTGGCTGTTTAGGGTTTAGGGTTTAGGGTTCGAGGTTTAGGGCTTAGGGTTTAGGGTTTGGGGTTTAGGGTTCAGGGTTCAAGAATATGGTCAACGAGGTACCCCTAATGCCCTAATCTCGTAAAGCCCCGTATCCCAGTGCGCAGGTGGCCCAGTCTGGCCCTTCGCAGGAATATCTTCGTTTAGGGTTTAGGGTTTAAGTTTACGTAGGGTTTAGGGGTTTAGGGTTTAGGCGGTTTAGGGGTTTAGGGGTTTAGGGGTTTAGGGGTTTAGGGGTTTAGGGGTTTAGGGGTTTAGGGGTTTAGGGGTTTAGGGGTTTAGGGGTTTAGGGTTTAGGGTTAGGGGTTTAGGGGTTTAGGGGTTTAGGGGTTTAGGGGTTTAGGGGTTTAGGGGTTTAGGGTTTAGGGGTTTAGGTGTTTAGGGTTTAGTGGTTTAGGGGTTTAGGGTTTAGGGGTTTTTAGGGGTTTAGGGGTTTAGGAGTTTGAGGGTTTAGGGGTTTAGGGTTTAGGGTTTCAACCCTAACCCTGAAGCCCGGAATCTCGGGCTTCGCGCGTATCTCCGGCTCCTCCCCTGAGGCGCAATGCAGCACCCCGGTGACCGGGCGGGCCTTCCCGAGATGCTTTGGGTTTAGGGTTTAGGGTTAGGGTTTAGGGTTTTTAGGGTTTAGGGTTTAGGGTTTAGGGTTTAGGGTTAGGGGTTTAGGGTTTAGGGTTTAGGGTTTATGGTTTTTTAGGGTTTAGGGTTTTGGGTTTAAGGGTTTAGGGTTAGGGTTTAGGGTTAGGGTTTTGTTTAGGGTTTAGGGTTTAGGGGGTTTAGGCTTTAGGCTTTAGGCTTTAGGCTTTAGGCTTTAGGCTTTAGGCTTTAGGCTTTAGGCTTTAGGCTTTAGGCTTTAGGCTTTAGGCTTTAGGGTTTAGGGTTCAGGGTGTAGGGTTCAGTGTCTAGGGTTTAGGGTTTAGGGTTCAGGGTTTACGGTTTAGGGTTTCGCGGCCCTCCGCAGGATGTTAAGGGTCTTGGCTGGGTGTAGGCTTGGGGTTTGTTCAGGGGTCTTCGGGTTTAGGGTTAGAGGGCCTAGGACCGGACAGATCACCTCTTGGCAAACAAGCCTAGGCCCAAAATTAGGCTTCAAACCAACCCTAAACTCCGAACCCTAAACCCTAAACCCCAAACCCCAAGCCCTAAACCCCAAACCCCGATGTTGACTAGCCAAACCCCAGCCACCCATGGTTAGCTCTTAGGCCCTCAAGCCCGACCCCGCCACCACTGGCTCCTTCCCCTCGAAACCTTACCGCAACATCACGAAAGCAGCCGCCCTTGGAGGCTTTCACCGTATCGTCCAAGCATCTCAAGGGTCACCTGGTTTAGGGTTTAATCCATGCTGGTCTCGGAAGCCGGAGCCATCCAATCGTCATCAAGCTTTTGGCCAAAGGTATTCAGGAAGAAACCGTCCGCGGTCAAAGTCTGCCTCATGGGGTCGTCCTTGCAACAGTGGTGGCGATTGTCCCTTTGAGCTCACTGGTGCTTGTCCCGTGGGAGACACGGCGAAAGTCGCCACGATGCTACAAGGGGACAAATACAGAGAAATCCCGAAATCCGACACCCCGAAACCCTGCACCCTAAACCCCCAAACATCCCTATGTCCAGGGTAGCTACATGGCCCCTTAATATTGCCCCGAAATGGGGAACCTTTATATACCCCTTAGATACCCAACAACACCACACGTGGCCATACGTCAGAGCTCTTGAACGCAAGTAAGAAGACCACATTCAGGGACCATGTAACTTCCCTGCGCCCTAAACCCTAAACCCTAAACCTAAACCCTAAACCCTAAACCCTAAACCCTAAACCCTAAACCCCTAAACCCCTAAACCCCTAAACCCCTAAACCCTAAACCCCTAAACCCTAAACCGGGGAACCTTATGAATCCCGTGAGCTGCGGCACCTCGTCCGGAATCTGTTCCGGATTGGCGCAAACCTTCAAAGAACATTTTTAGCCTTAGGGGTCTTGGGGTCTTGGGTCTTAGGGTCTTAGGGTCTTAGGGTCTTAGGGTCTCAGGGTCTTAGGGTCTTAGGGTCTTAGGGTCTTAGGGTCTTCGGGTCTTCGGGTCTTAGGGTCTTAGGGTCTTGGGGTCTTGGGGTCTTGGGGTCTTAGGGTCTTGGAGTTTAGGGTCTTAAGATTTAGGGTTTAAGGTTTTCGGGCTTTGGGGTTTTCAGTTTGGGGCTTAGCCTTGGAAGAACATCCAGAGCGGGACCCTGATTTAGAGAACTACCCTGTATTAGGGCCTATGAAGTTTGGAATTTAGTGGTTTCTGGTTTTTGTGGGGGGGGGGGGGGGGGGGGGGGGGGGGGCGTCCTGCCACGCTGAGAAAGACCCCTGAATCCTATTGAAGCTGAGTAAGCATTTAGAGACCCTCAACCCTAAACCCCTAAACCCCGAAACGCGCCTCACCTTGGGATGTTCTCCCTTATACTAACAGTCATTTATAGGGATTGTAGTACCCCCCCCCCCCCCTATTATAATCCCTATTAGGGACTGTTGGAAAAAGGGGAACATCCCATCCCCTAACCCTTGAACCCCAAATCCCAAATAGTGCCAGCCTGACAGTCGACAAAGGGGCTTGGGGTGCGGGTGAGAACCCCGAACCCCTCAACTCCACTAACAAACCTTGAAAACCCTCAACCTCAGGACCTTATAGAAACCCTAGATCCTACATCCTGACTTCTGAGCCCTCTTAAACCCCCCCTAGACTCTACATCCAAAACCCGCTAGAACCCTAAACCCCCAAATCCGACAATACCGAAGCCCTTTTTATAGGGTCCTAAAGGGAGTCTTGGGAAAGAACCTTGGGTGACATAAACCCCCTTGAACCCCCCTCCCTTAACAACCCTATAAAACTAAACCCTAAACCCACCCCCCCCCCCCCCCCCAAAAAAAAAAAAAGAGCAAAGACCAACCCGAAATCCTAAGCCCGTTGAGGGATCAGGGTTCCCTGATCTGGGAGGCCGCACAAAGACCATGGCATCCTCCTGGATCTCATCTGCCTGTGGTTTGGGGTTTAGGGTTTAGGGTTTGGGGTTTAGGGTTTAGGGCTTCGAGGGTTTCGAGGGTTTGGCGCTTTGAGGTCCACCGTTTAGGGTTTAGGGCTTCGAGGGTTTCGAGGGTTTGGCGCTTTGAGGTTCAGGGTTTAGGGATTAGGGCGCTTAAGGCTACACCACCTCCAGGCTTAGGGTCGAGGGTTTCGGGTGCAGGGGCTTTAAGGCTAAAAGCCTTAAGGTGTCAGGGCTTTGGGGTTTTTTAATGACTCTGGGTTTTAGGAGTTTAGTTGAGGGTTTCAAGGGGCAGGGGTTAGGCGAAGCCGCCCGGCTCTTGGGGCATTGAAGAAGCTTAGAGTTTAGAGGGCTTTATGGTTTAGGGTTTAGGGTTTAGGGCTTAGGGCCCTAAACTCTAATTATAAACACTGTAGCCTATATCTCTCGGTCGCGCTGCTGACTGCTCGACTGCCCACTGGATCAAATCCAAGAGCCAGGGAGCCTTGCTCTGCACGTGGCGCCAGAGGGGGCTAGCCCTAAACCCTGCACTTTACATTCTAAACCCTAAAAACCCTAAACCCTGAACTCTAAGCCCTAAACCCTGAACCCTAAACCTCTTCGATGATTCGGGTGCGTACTCAACATGTGCCCGTGCCATGCTTGTGATGATAGGAAGCCCCCCAAAAGGAGATCCGAACTCGGAGGAAGCCTGGGCCCTAAACCCCCCAAACTTGGAGAACCCCCTCCCCATGGAGTGGTAGGTAGGGGGTCTACGGTTTTAGGGCCTAAACCTTAAACCCTAAACCCTAAACCCTAAACCCTAAACCCTAAACCCCAAACCCCAAACCCTAAACCCTAAACCCCACGCGTCTTGGGCTTAAGGGGCCATGTGGAAGCCTGCTCCTCGTCGTCTTCGTCGGGTTCCGGGAGCCACCAGTAGACCTCGGCACGGCTTTAGGGGAGCGTAAGGGAGTTTGGGTTCAGGGTTTAGGGTTTAGGGTTTAGGGTTTAGGGTTTAGGGTTTAGGGTTTAGGGTTTAGGGTTTAGGGTTTAGGGTTTAGGGTTTAGGGCTTGGGGTTTAGGGTTTAGGGTTCCCAAAACCCCCAGGGTTTTGGGTTTAGGGTTTTGGGTTCAAGGTATAGGGTTTAGGGTTTAGGGTTTAGGGTTTAGGGTTTAGGGAGCTTAGGGAGTCTTGGGGCTTTTTTTTTTGGGGGGGGGGGGGGGGATTTAGGGAGTTTAGGGGGCGGAGGGGGGGGGGGGGGGGGTGGGTTTGAGGAGTTTAGGGAGTCTTGGGAGTTCTGGGAGTTTTGGGAGTTTAGGGTCTTTAGGGGCTTCAGGGACTTTAGGGAGCTTTGGGGGCTTTAGGGGCTTTAGGGGCTTTAGGAGGTTTAGGGAGTGCTCAGCGAAGTCCTAGAAGTCAGCGGATGCAAGTGGACATGTGGGAGGACTTGCAGGTTCAGGGCACTTACTAACCCAGGGTTTAGGGTTTAGGGTTTAAGGTTTAGGGTTTAGGGCTTAGGGTTTAAGGTTTCGGGTTTAGGGTTTGGGTTTTAGGGTTTAGGGTTCTTACAACCCAATAATAACCATATAAGTACAGTTATAGCTGGTTCATAAGCAGCATGAACCTCCAAGTGTGTGGGTTGTTTCCACCCGCACGGCTGTAGGGTTGATATTTCTCGTATCCCCCAAAAGGACACTCACTATATACACTCACCAATATGTAGAAGGACCCCTATATACACTCACCAAGAACAGAACCCTAAACCCTAAACCCTAAACCCTAAACCCTAAACCCTAAACCCTAAACAGAACCCTAAACCCTAAACCCTAATATAAACCCTGCTTCACTTAGAAGGGCCTTAAAACATCTCAAGCGGATGAAACTCTACAGGATGCTCTCGAGATCAGTGAGCTCGGGTTACTGCCACCGTGTTTAGGGTTAAGGGTTTAGGGTTTAGGGTTTGGGGTTCAGGGTTTGGGGTTTAGGGTTTGGGGTTTACGGATGGCGATGATGATGGGGAGGATACCTTTAAATCCCAAAACCAAACCCTCAAAAACAAGACCTGAACCTTGCAACCCTCAACTTAGCTCGTGAGGGAAGGGGAGGCCAGGGTGCTACCCTAAACCCTGAACCCTAATTGAACCCTAAACCCTAAACCCTAAACCCTAAGCCCTAAGCCCTAAACCTAAACCCTAAACCCTAAACCCTAAACCCTAAACCCTAAACCCCAGGGCCCCTGGCCCAAAGAAGGGTTTCCAGGTTGATTTGCGGGCGTCGGCCCCTCCCGAGCTCGGCGACAAACCTGGCGCAGAAGGGTTTAGGGTTTAGGGTTTAGGGTTTAGGGTTTAGGATTGAGGGTTTAGGGTTTAGGGCTTAGGGTTTAGGGTTTAGGCCTTGGGGTTTAGGGTTTAGGGATTCTGGGTTTTAGGGGTTTAAGGGTTGAGGGCTTTGGGGTTTCTGGCATTCTGGGCTTTTCGGGGTTCAGGGGTTCGGGGGTTCAGGGGTTCGGGGTTTTGGGGTTCGGGATTTTGGGGTTTCGGGGTTCAGGGTTCAGAGTTTAGGGGTTTGAGGGCCTTAGGGTTTAGGGGTTTGAGCGGTTTAAGGTTTAGGGTTTAGGGTTTGAGGGGCTTAGGGCTTAGGGGTTTGAGGGGTTTAAAGTTTGGGGTTTCGGGGTTCGGAGTTTGAGGGGTTTGGGGGTTTTGAGGTTTGGGGTCTTGGGTTCGGGGTTTGAGGAGTTTAGGGTTTAAGGGTTTCGGGGCTTTAGGTGGTCTAGAGGGTTTAGGGGGTTTAGGGGGTTTAGGGGGTTTAGGGGGTTTAGGGGGTTTAGGGGGTTTAGGGGGTTTAGGGGGTTTAGGGGGTTAGGCTGAGCCGGATGGGCTTACAGCACCCAGAGGGTTGTGAGGGTATAGGATTGACGGTTTGAGGTCTCGCGTTCATGCTCTAAGTCTCGCATATATAAACCCTAAACCCTAAACCCTAAACCCTAAACCCTAAACCCTAAACCCTAAACCCTAAACCCTAGAAACCCTACACCCTACCTGGGACCCTTTTTGCGTACAGTTTTATGGGTTGTGCTTACCAGGTAAAACCTGACACTGGGAAGGCTAAACTCCTAAACATCTCCGGGGAACTCGGTGGCGCCCCCAGGGAGCAGCGACGCGGGCACGCCGGTGAGGCCTCGCCAATGGGGTTTAGGGGTTTCAGGGGTTCAGGGTTCAGGGCTCGGGTTCAACTAGGGTTTAGGGTTTAGGGTTTAGGGTGTAGGGTTTAGGGTGTAGGGTTTAGGGCTTAGGGTTCTAGGGTTCTAGGGTTCAGGGGTTCAGGGTTTGAGGTTTGGGGTTTCGGGTTCAATTCGGGCTTAAAAGGGGCTGTGGGGGTCTAGTGGTATAGCTCAAAAGCCAGGAGGTTTCAGACTGCTGTGTCTTTGTTTAGTCAGTTTTTTCCGAGGGAGGGGGGCGGGAAAGGAGCGCTTCACGTTCACTAGGAGAAACCCTGGAAGCAAGCCCCCTAAGCCACCTAATGCCCCTCGTCTCTAAGCCCACCTAAACCCCAAACCCCAAAGCCCCAAAGCCCCAAACCCCCCAAACCCCCAAAACCCAAACCCCAAACCCCAGACCCTATACCCTAGACCCTAGACCCTAAACCCTAAACCCTAACCCCCCCCCCCCCCCCTTAACCCCCCCCAACCCCCAAACCCGGCGCCGAACGAGCCTATGGTGCACTGCTTGCAGTTGCCCGGCAGCTGTATGAGCCCATCCTGTTATAAAGTTCTTAAGGGTCTCGGGCCTTTGTCATGGGAATCTGAAGGGTTTAGAGTTTCGGGCCGTTTAGGGCTAAGGGTTTAGGGTTTAATTAGGGTCTAGGGTTTAGGGTGTAGGGTTCAGGGTTCAGGGTTTAGGGTTTAGGTTTTAGGGTGCTTAAGGGAGGCGGGTTCAAGGGGGGCATGTAACCCAAGGTTCCTCATACTCCCCACTACTCCCTAAGGCTCCGTAAGCTTCCCTAAGGCTCCCTAGGTACCTACCCTAGAATGTTGGGAAGGGGGGTGGTGGAAATTCGGCTTGGGGTTGAGGGTTTTGGTGTTTTGGGGTTGTGGGGTTTTGGGGGTTTTGGGGTTTTGGGATTTTGGGGCTTTGGGGTTTTTGGGTTTTGGGTTTTGGGGTTTTGGGGTTTAGGGCTTAGGAGATTTTCGGGAGGGGACATAGGGGGTCCGGCAGGGGTGCAAAACCACTCGCCTCACAGATAACCCCAAAAAGTGGACTTTAACCCACGGCCGCGTACGCGCCGTGGTCCAACTACAAACTACAAACTGCAAATCTCTAAAACGCCAAACCCTTAAACCCCTAAAACCCTTGAAACCTCAAGATACCCTAAACCCTAAACCCTAAACCCCAAACCCTAAACCCTAAACCCTAAACCCTAAACCCCCAAACCCCCCCCTGAAGGACTTATAGAAGAGCCTCACCGAGACAGCCAGCATCGTCACCGTTCACGGTGACACCCACCTCGGGAGCTTCTTAGGGTGGCTTAGGGTTTAGGGTTTAGGGTTTAGGGTTTAGGGTTTAGGGTTTAGGGTTTAGGGTTTAGGGTTTAGGGTTTAGGGTTTAGGGTTTAGGGTTTAGGGTTTAGGGTTTAGGGTTTAGGGTTTAGGGTTTAGGGTTTAGGGGTTTCATATGTACCCCGTATATACCCTGTGCAAACTAAGGGCCCATACATTAGAACTCTTTAAAAGTGACCACATTGAGGGCGCCCTTGCTATCCTCCCTTCAAGAAGAAGTAGGGTCGAGGGCCTTGCATTGGGTGGTTTGACGGCTTGACGGTTGGCTGCCCTGAAAGCTCTCCTCCCCATACGGCAACCCTAAACCCATCTGGCGTGTATGGAGCTCCCTCGGGCTAAACATCTTAAGCCCCAAACCCCAAAACCCTAAAAACGTGTCATTCCTATAAACCCGAAAAAACTCTATAAGCTCTATGAGCGATATTAACCCTATTCACCAAAATGAATATCCCTGCTATTTACCCTATAACCCCTAAAACCTATAAACCCGATTGACCCTATTAACCCTAAAGTCTAACCCTGAGCCCTAAACCCTAACCCCTACACCCTATACACCCTAAACCCTATAAACCATTAACCCTATTAACCCTATTCACCCTATTAACCCTATTAACCCTGTTAACCCTATTAACCCTATTAACCCTATTAACCCTATTAACCCTATTAACCCTATTAACCCTGTTAACCCTATTAACCCTACTAACCCGATTAACCCTATTAACCCTATTAACCCTATTAACCCTATTAACCCTGTTAACCCTAAACCCTATTAACCCTAAACCCTAAACCCTATACACCCTAAACCCTAAACTTAAACCCCAAACCCCAAATCCTAAACCCTAAACCCTATAATACCCTGAACCCCAAACCCCAAAACCCCACCACCCCCAAGGGATCGGGTCCCTGGCGCCCACGACGCCCGCCCCACAGCAGGAGGAGGACACCTGGGTGGCGCGGGTTCAGGGTTTAGGAGTTTAGGGTTTTAGGGGGTTTAGGATCTGGGAGCAGAAGCATTTTTTTGACGGCGTGTGGGAGGTTTAGGGGTGTTGGTCTGTTGGTTTTGATATGGGCGTGATGGCTTCTCAGGTTGTCGTCCAGGGAAATTTGTTTTATGGCTTGAAGGCTTAGGGCAACCCAGACACAAGATACACAAGCTTCATCATACACTCCAAGGTGCTTTACAAATTTAGATCTAGGATTTCAGGGTGCAGGATTTCACGGTTTGGGGTTTAGGGTTTTAGCATGCTAGGGTTTTGGGTTTCGTGTCAATAGGGTTCAGGGTTCAGGGTTCAGGGTTCAGGGTTTAGGGTTTAGGGTTTAGGGTTTAGGGTTTAGGGTTTAGGGTTTAGGGTTTAGGGTTTAGGGTGGATTTCAGGGTTTAGGGTTTCGGGTTCACTCACTCCCTTCCAGGCCCAGCGACGTGCAGCATGGGGGGCTCCGAGGTCTCCCCGTCTTCGGGCGGAGCCTCCTGCAAAAACTCAGGCTTGAGGGCTTTTTTTGGGGGGGTATAGGATCCTAAACCCTAAACCCTAAACCCTCAAGCCCTAAGCCCCAAGCCCCAAGCCCCAAGCCCTAAACCCAGTTTCTCTTTTCGATTTTCGGCTTCGGGGTTTAGGGTTCTGTGAAAGCCAGGCCCCCCAAGCTGAGGGCTTGCGGGTTTGCCTGGGACGCTCTTTACCTACAGGTTAGGGATTAGGGTTTGGGGTTTAGGGTTTAGGGATTAGGGTTTCGGGTTTAGGGTTTAGGGGTTAGGGTTTAGGGTTTAGTTGTTGCATGCAGATGAAATGCACATGATATACTACAGGTTAATGTAGTCCTGGGTTTGGGGAGATGACCAAACACCACGAACCCATCCGGCTCAGGGTTAATAGGGTTCAGAGGGGTTCATGGGGTTCATAGGGCTTAGAGATGCTTAGTTGTAGGGCTGAGAGATGCTTAGAGCGTATAAAGGGTTTAGGGTTTAGGGTTTAGGGTTTAGGGTTTAGGGTTACCCTCAACCCTAAACCCGAAACACACCCTCAACCCTCCCTAGACCCCCAAAATCCTCAACCCTCAACCTCTGAGCAAACCCTCAGCCCGAAACCCCAAACCCCCCAACCCTAAACCCTAAACCCTAAACCCTAAACCCTAACCCTAAACCCTAAACCCTAAACCCTAAACCCTAAACCCTAAACCCTAAACCCTAAACCCTAAACCCTAAACCCTAAACCCTAAACCCTAACCCCCTCACCCCCAAACCTCTAGCCAACCCCCCCCGTCCGGCGCCAGCCGCGCCAGCCAGATGGCCGGAGCCCCGCTTTCGGTGAGCCGGGCCAGGCCTCGGCACAGAAAATCTGGTATCCTGGGTTTAGGGTTTAGGGTTTAGGGTTTAGGGTTTAGGGTTTAGGGTTTAGGGTTTCGGGTTTCGGGTTTAGGGTTTGGGTTTAGGGGATGTCCCCCCTCATACTAACAATCCCTACTAAGGACTGTTAGTATAACGGGGGAACATCCCAGCCCTAACCGTCAGGGCCCTAAACCGTTCAGGGTCTGGGGTTTGGGGGCTTTTTCGGGTTTAGGGGCCATGGGGTTTGGGGTTTAGGCATTAGGGGTTTAGGTTTAGGGGGTTACGTGTTTAGGGCTTTAAGGTTTAGGGTGTAGCTTTTCGTAGGCCCTAGTCCCTTGAGGCCTAAACCCTAAACCGAACAAACTTAATGGTTCGTGATAGGGACGTTCGGAAATAGAGCCCCCGAAGAAATTTAACAGGGTTTAGGGTTTAGGGTTGCGGGTTCAAGGTTTAATCGTTCAGGGTTCCGCATACAGTCCTTAAAAGAGCTTGATGTAGGGGCATTTCAGGTGCCCGAGTCCCGAATTCCCCGGTAAACTCCCTTGGAGAAAGTGCACAAATCACGCCAGGGACCACGAAGACTTGAAGCCCTAAACACTGAGCCTAAAAAACCCGAAGCCCTACACCTTAAACCAACCCCTATAAACCCTCAACGCCTAAAACCATACACCCAACGAAGCCCAAAAGCCGAAGTATCCTATGCCAGTTCAAGATTTGTTTCTTCAGCCTACTTATGCACCTGCTTATGGCTGCACCGAGGCGGATACACGTAGCCGTTCAAGTGGTGACGGTTCAACAAACTACCGGCAACACTCCATTCTTCTCGGAACGCGTTCCTAGACTGCAGCAACTCAAGAAGTTCTCGCCGCACCCATCTCGGGAAAGCCGTGACCCTCAGCTGCTCGCTAGATCCGAACTTCGCCTCTTTTCCCTTTTTTCGGTATGGTTTAGTCCCCCCACGGGGAAGCTGGCAATGTCCGACAGATGTCAATGTCAACATAGCTGGCCACCCAGAGAGGAAGGAAGCACGCAACTTTAGATCATTCGCAACTCATAGACCCATCAAGGTTGGTTAAGTCAAATCTTAAACCCTCAACTTTATCGAAGCTCTGAACAGTATTTTAACCATAGCATCCTTGCAACGAAAGGCGAAAAATCAATGCTGGGCTCTTGGCGGGAGAGTGCACACTCGCTTCCGCCGCGGGCTGCGTGGAGTACCTCAGATCTGGATTTGGGGTTTACAACACCCTAAACCCTAAACCCTAAACACTAAACACTAAACCCGAAACCCTAAACCCTAAACCCGAAACCCTAAACCCTAAACCCCTAAACCCCTAAACCCCAAAGGGCTTCGCCGACCCAATACACCGCAAGCCGCTAATTGAGCCCTCAACCCGATACCCGATTCCCCAAACCCTGACCCTGATGGGAACCCATGCCTCACACCCTGCCGCAACCTACAGATAAAGGTTCTCAAGGGAGGGGGGTTCAAAGGGGGTATGTAACCCAAGGTTCCCTAATGCTCCCCACTGCTCCCTAAGGCTCCCTAAGCTTCCTTAAGGTTCCCTAGGTACCTGCCCCCCTTGAATCCCCCCTCCCTTCAGAACTCTAAAAACAGAAAGCACAAGGTCTCGGATTCTGAAGAATTCAGGGCGCAACCCTATAATGACTCTCGAATAGGCCTTACCATGACACTAGAATCACCTGATAACAACCCTAGAGCCCTAGAATAGTCCTGCAATCGCCCTACACTGCCCCAAGAAAACGAAGCCCTACAGTAACCGCATAAGAGAGCTCTATATAGAAGCCCTATGACGACCCACAGTGGCCATTGTGGGCTGAACACCCTAAACCCTAAACCCGAAACACCCTCAACCCTCAACCCTAAACACAAAACCCTAAGCCCTAAACCCTAAACCCTAAGCCCTAAACCCTAAACCCTAAACCCTAGAGACCATGCCACCGGCACTCCCTGATGAAAGAGCCGAGGCACCACCTGCCAGGGACCCAGTCCAGCCACCGGTGCCGCCAGCGCATCTGGGGCACCATAGAGGGTTGTAGGGTTTCAGGCACTTAGGGTTTAGGGTTTAGGTTTTGGGGTTTAGGGTTTAGGGTTTAGGGTTTAGGGTTTAGGGTTTAGGGTTTAGGGTTTAGGGTTTCACCCTCCACCCTCAACCCTAAACTGCTGTGTTTCGCACGACGCATTGGCAGACATTCGCTTCAGAGTTTGCGGTGTCGTGCAGTTGGGGCCCAACCTAGGGTTTCGGGTTTAGGGTTTAGGGCTGTATAGGGTACAGGGTATAGGGTTTAGGGTTTAGGGTTTAGGGTGTCTAGGGCTTCTGGGGTTTTGGGTTTCTAGCGTTTCTAGGGATTAGGGATTAGGCTTTAGGGTTTAGGGCTAGCGTTTAGGGCTTCTAGGAACCTATGGCTTAGTGCTGTCACGGCAACGAACCTGGCACACCAAAGCTTAAACCAAAAAACACCCTGAAACCTCCTAAGCCCTAAACACTAACCCCCCAAACCCCCTAAACCGAGCAACCCTCAACCCCCTAAGCCCTTATAAGCCCAAACCCGCAAAAAACCCTGAAGCCCCTAAAGCCCGAAATGCTGAAAACTGAAACCCCCTGAAACCCCTTAAACCCCCCAAGCCCCCCTAAACTCCCGAAATCCACAAAAAAAAATCCTGAACCCTAAACCCTAAACCCTAAACCCTAAACCGCCCTTACGGCCCGAAAACCCTGCAAACCCCGGATTGCCCAGCCTGCGAGGATGCAGGGCCGGGAGCTTGGTGAGCCACCACCCTGGTTTTAGGGGGGTTTAGGGTTTAGGGTTTAGGGTTTAGGGTTTAGGGTTTAGGGTTTAGGGTTTAGGGTTTAGGGTTTGGTAGGGTTTGGGGTTTAGGGTTTAGGGGTTAGGGTTTAGGGTTTAGGGTTTACGGTTTTTCCATAAGCCAAGTCCTAAGACCTGAAGCCCTAAAGTCCAAAAGCCGGAAAACCTAAAGCCTTCAAGTCTCCGAGGGTAGCTTATGCCCAGGGCGGTGGTTTTGGTTTAGGGCTGAAAAACCCTAACCCCTAAACCCTAAACCCTAAATCCAAAATTCTAATTGAAACTTACACCCTACGTGTTCAGTGAATTACACCCGGTGTTCTGGCCGAGGAATGGAGCAGGACTCTGGCTTGGAGGCCAGGCAACATGCCGCCGTGCCACATGTGTTAGGGTTTAGGGTTTAGTGTTTAGGGTTAGGATTTCCGGTTTACGGAACCCTAAACCCTAAACGCCAAGAAGCCTTGAACCCTACACCCCAAAACCCTCACCCTGCAAAGACAAGCCTGAACCCTGGCGCATTCCTTCACTACACAGAAGTGCGCACCGAGGCCTACAACAGACCTAACCCCTAAACCCCCAAACCCCTCATCCCCCCCCCAAACCCTGAACACCTAAAGCCCCAAATCCCCAAACCCCTAAACCCCTAAACCCCTACGTAAACCCCTGAACCCTGAACCCTGAACCCTTAAGTCCCTTAAACCCCTATGCCCTTCAACCACTAAGCCCTGAACGCTAAACCCCTAAACCCTAAACCCTAAACCCCTAAACCCTAAACCCTAAACCCTAAACCCTAAACCCCTAAACCCCTAAACCCCTAAACCCTAAACCCTAAACCCTAAACCCTAAACCCTGAACCCCACCAAGTGCCTCCAGGTCATCTGGCGGACCTCTAGGCATTCCCAGGTTCTGGGGTTCAGAGGTGTTTGGGGTGTAGGGTTTGGGGTCTAGGGTTTAGGGTTTACGGTTTGGGGTTTAGGGTGTAGAAGCAGAAAGAGTTGCAAAAGTTTCGGACGAGGAACAAAAACTAGCCCAAACCCCAGAACCCTAAACCCACACCCTGAACCCCAAAACCCCAAACCCCAAACCCCAAACCCCAAACCCCAAACCCCAAACCCCAAACCCCAAACCCCAAACCCCAAACCCTAAACCCTAAACCCTAAACGTGGGACAAGGGCCCTGGCCGTCATCGAGTCCATCCCGGCTCCTGCGCAGAGTTGGGGGGGGGAGGGGGGTGTTGATAGGGTTTAGGGTTTAGGGTTTAGGGTTTAGGGTTCAGGGTTTAGGGTTTAGGGTCTAGGGTCTAGGGTTTAGGGTTTAGGGTTCAGGGTTCAGGGTTCAGGGTTCAGGGCTCAGGGTTTGTGGATTTAGGGTTAAGGGTTCAGGGTTAGTGGATTTAGGGTTAAGGGTTAAGGGTTAAGGGTTCCCCCTTATAAACAGCCCTTCATAGGGATTGTAGTACGACCTAAAATGCCTATGAAGGACTGTTAGCAAAAGGGGGAACATTTCAAGGCGTTGGGGTTTGGGGTTAGGTTTAGGGTTCGGGGGTTCAGGGTTGAGGTTTTGGGGGTTTTGGCTTTTTGGGGTCTGGGCTTGGGGGGTGGGGGTCCTTACTTGGAGGTTCTGCTTTATTTGGGCATATGGGGGAACTCCAGTTTTTTTGGAAACTCCCATGTGCCATGCAATGATGCTTTAGGCTGTGCTGTGTTCACTCGTGCTGTACTATGAGAACGAAAATGAGAGGTATGTGTGCATGTGGCTTAGGGCTTATAGGGCTCAGGTGCATTCATCGACCCCAGGTTTAGGGTTTAGGGTTTAGGGTTTAGGGTTTAGGGTTTAGGGTTTAGGGTTTAGGGTTTAGGGTTTAGGGTTTAGGGTTTAGGGTTTAGGGGTTTAGGGGTTTAGGGGTTTAGGGGTTAGGGTTTAGGGGTTTAGGGTTTAGGGGGGCGTTTTTCGGCACCAAAACGGCCCCAAAACGGCCCCCCGAAACAAACCCTAAAACCCTAGAACTTGGGATGTTCCGCCTCATACTAACAGTCCTTAAAAGGGACTATAGAACTCCGTAACAAAATCCCTAGCAAGATCCCTGAAAAATAGGTCAAATCAAAAATTGAAAACCCCAAATCCCGCAAACCTCGACATCCTCAAGCCCGAATCACCCAGAATGCCGGAAAGCCTAAAGACCCCGTTTAGGGTTTGGGGTGTAGGGTTTATAGTATAATTAGGGTTTAGGGTTCCCCCCCCCCTTCCCTGAACCCCAAACACAAAACCCCAAGACCCTAATAAACCCTGAGCCCTAATCTCTAACCCCATAAGACCCTAAAACCCCAAGACCCTCAGACCCTAAGACCCTTAAAACCCTAAAACCCTAAAACCCTAAAACCCGAAAACCCTCAAACCCTCAAACCCTCAAACCCTCAAACCCTCAAACCCTCAAACCCTAAAACCCTAAAACCCTAAAACCCTAAAACCCTAAAACCCTAAAACCTGAAACCCTAAAACCCAAAAACCCTAAAACCCTAAAACCCTCAAACCCTAAAACCCCAAAACCCTAGCACCTTTAATAAACCTAAAACCCTAAAACCCTAAAACCCTAAAACCCTAAAACCCGAAAAACCCTAAAACCCTAAAACCCTAAAACCCCAAAACCCTAGCACCTGTAATAAACCCCTAACCCTAACAAAACACACTGTCTTCGCTTCTCGCTCCTGCCCGTCCGCCAGTGGCGACTCACCACCTTTCCATCGTCATTTAGGGTTTAGGGTTTGGGGTTTAGGGTTTAGGGTTCAGGGTTTCGGGTTTGGGGTTTAGGGTTTGGGGTCTAGGGTTTAGGGTTCTGGGGGCGTTTAGGGCTTTTGCTTTTGTGTTGGGGTGTTTGTGGTTTTGCGGGGTTTAGAGTGTAGGTATTTTGGGACTTTTTGGTTCTTTTTTTGAGGGTTTTGGGTGGTTGTGTGTTAAGGCTTTTTGCCTGCATGACCCTTTAGCGGATAAATACCTTTTCAGGGTGTAAGAGTCAGGGTCTAACCCGCTTGCGGCTAAGGGTGCTTCGGGTGTAGGGTTAGAGGGTGTAGGGATAGAGCGTGTCAGAACTCAAGCCCTAAATCCTAAACCCTAAACCCGAGTGACCCCAAACACTTTTTGGAAAAGGCACCTGCACCTCAAAGCCGGGACACCAAAACACTGAAGAAAGTCTCTGATTCCTTTTGGGGGTTTTGGGGTTTAGGGCTTAGGGATCTCTGAAGCTCAACCTAAACTGGGTCTAGCGCTTTTCAGACCGGTGTAAGCTATGAGTGGATTCCCATACAAAGATGCTCAAGGGTAACTCATGCGTCTCCGACCATCCCAACGCACAACTCAGAAAACTTCTGGTCCTGAAGCCTCGAACCTAAGCCCTAGACCCCTAAACGCCCAGTTTAGGTTAAAACCCTAAACCCTCAACCCGCAACCCTAAACCGCTAAACCTAAACCCCAAACCCCAAACCCCCAACCCCAAACCCCCAACCCCAAACCCCAAACCCTAAACCCCAAACCCCAAACCCTAAATACCCTTTACCCTAATCCCTAAACCCCAAACCCCAAACCCTAAACCCTAAACCCCAAACCCCAAACCCTAAACCCCAAACCCCAAACCCCAAACCCTAAACCCTAAACCCTAAACCCTAAACCCTAAACCCTAAACCCTAAACCCGAACCTCCCCTCCAACTTCGAGGTGCGCACCCCGGCAGAGACGCGTAGGCTGCCCCAGGAACTGCTCTGGAGCTCGCCGTCCCAGAGCCAAACCTACATTTTAGGGGTTTAGGGTTTAGGGTTTAGGGTTTAGGGTTTGGGGTTTAGGGTTTAGGGTTTAGGGTTTAGGGTTTAGGGTTTAGGGTTTAGGGTTTAGGGTTTAGGGTTTAGGCTGAGGCTCCAAACCCGAACCGGGGCTTCGGGCTTTTTTTGGGTTACAAGAGTTTTCATGGGGCTTAGAGTCTAAACCGTAACCGTGGGCAGCGGCTTGGTGGTTTGTGGCGGGTGATAAGGGTTTAGGGTTTAGAGTTTATCAGTTATAAGGGCCCTACATGTTCAAGGTTTTGGGCTTCGGCTTTGAGGTTTGGCCACGAAGCGAGCCTCGGCATCGACGGGCGGCGCCCATCGGCTGCCACGCCAGGCCGCAAGGTCCTCGGGCTTCGATACGTGGGGGGGGGGGGGGGGGAAGGGTTGTTCCTGAACCCTAAACCCTAAACCCTAAACCCTAAACCCTAGGAACTTCCTCTTGTCAGAGGACTCGTGCTTCTCATCTGAACAGTCAAGTGTGGACTTCTATGTGTACACACATGGCGGTGTCCGAAATATGGGGGTGCCTTACTAGGGTCCTTAATTTTAAGGGAATCCTACTATGTTGGGAGGTCTGTTCAAGGGCTCCCCTATTTTCGTAAACCCCCATATGCATGCAATTGCTCATTCATAGCTGCCTAGTTTAACCGAATGGCGGTGATATCCATGGATGGTCTTTGAACGAGGCAAACCAACATTACTCTACCAGCACAAAACGGAGCACACAAGTTCACCAAAAAGAAGGATTTCGTTTCATCAAGCTGGCATGGAAAAGTTGGCAAACGTGACAAAAGACAGAAGGGCCTGAGCCAGAAGCCCTTACGAAGGGAACTGTGGAGGGTTGAGGGTTGAGGGTTCAGGGTTCAGGGTTTTGGGTTTAGCATTGGGATCTTGGGCGCGAAAGCCCTAAACCCTAAACCCTAAACCCTCAACCAGGAATTCGCCAACATCCTGCCTATTCCTGTGCGGCTGAGGATCTAGGAACTCTGGCCCCAAACCCTGCAACCCTAAACCCTGAAACCCAAAACCCTAATACCCTAAACCATGTAAACCCTAAACCCTAAACCCTATGGCCCTAAACCCTACGGCCCTAAACCCTAAACCCTAAACCCTAAACCCCTAAACCCTAAACCCCTAAACCCCTAAACCCTAAACCCTAAACCCTAAACCCTAAACCCTAAACCTGGCCCTAGGCCCCTGAGTCCCTAAGGAACTGAGAACCCGGGCGCCACCCACCAGCCAAAGGTCGGCGAGGGCCTCCATCTCAAAGGAGTTAGGGGGTTTAGGGTTTAGGGTTCAGGGTTTAGGGTTTAGGGTTTAGGCTTTAGGGTTTAGTGTTTAGGGTTTAGGGTTTAGGGTTTAGGGTTTCGGGTTTCGGGTTTCGGGTTTCGGGTTTCAGGCCTAGGCTTCAGAGTTCAAAGGGCTAGGGTTTAGGGCTTAGGGGTTAGGGTTTAGGGCTTAGGGTTAGGCTGTAAACCCTGTAAACCCTACAAAAACTATAAACCCTATACCCCCTATGTGACCCTCTATAGTCCCGAAATCACTATAATCCCTATAAACCCTATGAACCCTATACCTATATCCCGATCACCCTATAAACCCTGTAAACCCCATAAACCCTATTAACTAGGGCCCCGGAAGTACGCAGGCCCAAACCCTCAATCCTCTTCGGGGCTTCGGGTTTTGGGTTTGCCCTAAACCCTAAACCCCCAACCCCCCAACCCTAAACACTAAACCCTAAACCCTAAACCCTAAATTAACCCCTAAACCCTAAACCCTAACATCTGCGGCTGCTACCCGGGCGGCCTCCTCGCCCTCCTGCGGCGCCCTGGTGCCCGGTGCGGCGGCGCACACGAAGCGGAGGCAGTCCATGGGCAGCTCCATCTGTCCAGGGCTTCGGGTTTAGGGTTGGGGGTTTAGGGTTTAGGGCTAGAGTTTAGGGTTGAGGGTTTAGGGTTTAAATGTGGGGCTTCGTAAGACCTAAGCCCTGAACTACCTTAAACCCTAAGCACCGCACCTAAACATTGCACCTTCCAGTTCAGGGTTTAGGGTTTAGGGTTTAGGGGCTCAGTTTTTAGGGTTTAGGGTTGAGGGTTGAGGGGCTTAGGGTTTAGGGTTTAGGGATTTAGGGTTTAGGATTTAGGGGTTTTGTAGAGCTTAGGGTCTGAATTTAGGGTGTAGGCGGTTGAGGGTAGGTTCAGCGTGTCGGGTGAAAGATTCAGGGTGCGGGGTTCAGGATTTTTAAGGTTAGGGTGCAGGCTTGTGGGTCCGGGGTGCGTGCCTTAGGCCTATCACTGCATCCGTTGTAATTACCGGACAATCTTTCGGGAGAAATTCGCACAGCTTCTCGTTGGGGTGCTTCTAAGTCGCACGAGCAGTGGTAGTTCTAGGCTAGTTGGAAGTTCATGCGCTACTCCCCAGGGTCGGGCGTAATTCCGACAAACCCTAAACCTAAACCCTACACCCTAAACGCTAGACCCCTAAAAGCCCTCAAACCCCAAAACCCAAAAGCCCTAACACTCCAAACTCTGAACCCGATCAGAACCACGAATACCAATGTCTTAAATGGTTAGACAAGAACTGGCTACTGATACGGTTATGTTACTGTTGCTACTGCCTTTACTAGGCTGAGTTCATCTCCTCTCCAAATTAGCTTGTTAAACCAACAGCATCAACATAAAATGCTGACGTCGACGCTCTAAGCGAATGCTCGTTTAAAGACCTGCGATACCAAATCTGCAGCGTGCAGCTGCTGAGATACGACTCAGCACTGCAATTCACAATAGCAAACCAGGCGAACACAAAAGATAACTGTAATGCTCTACAGTACAGCCTAGGCTAGGCTTTTAAGATAGTGTGTCCCTCAACCCTAAACCCTAACCTGCATTTTTCCATCTGCGAACCCGACCCGGGAGCTCCGTGTAAGCCCTGAGCGAGTGCTCTGCGCATGTGAAACAAGTATGTCCCTGAACCCTGAACCCTGAACCCTGAACCCTGAACCCTGAACCCTGAACCCTAAACCCTAAACCCTAAACCCTAAACCCTAAACCCTAAACCCTAACCTGCTCAGGGCCAAGCTTCTTCATGGCCGGGGTTTAGGGTTTAGGGTTTAGGGTTTAGGGTTTAGGGTTTAGGGTTTAAGGTTTAGGGTTAGAGTTTAGGGCTGTCGGACTTTAGGGCTTTGGGTGTTCAGGGCTTCAGGGCACACACAGGGGCTTTTTCAATGACCCTAAGCTGAACTTGCTATGGTTTAGGGTTTTAGGGTTTAGGGTGATCCAGCGATGTTCCCATGACAAAGTTGAACTGGAGGCCAAGAAACAGGTCTGGTACTACATGCCTGCTTGTTGTCAGGGAGCCCAACGTCTTCAACTTGCGAGCCTAAGCCCTAAGCCCTGAATCTAAGGATAGGGCTTCGGGCTTCGGGCTTCGGGCTTCGGGCTTCTCGGCTTCGGACTTCTCGGCTTCGGGCTTCGGGCTTCGCGCTTAGGGCTTCTGGCTTCAGGCTTCGGGCTTAGGGCTTAGGGCTTCGAGGGCTTAGGGCTGAGGGCTGAGGGCTTAGGGCTTAGGGCTTAGGGCTTAGGGCTTAGGGCTTAGGGCTTAGGGTAGTAGAAGTGGTAGCTTATGGTAAAGGTAGTAGTGCTTGTGGTAGTCGTGGTAGTTGTTGTTGTTCTCAATTGCCGTGTTTGCCGATACTCCTTGATTCAGGGTTGCTTCATGGGTTCCCCACTCCTCCTACTACTACTACTACTACTACTACTACTACTACTACTACTACTACTACTACTACTACTACTACTACTACTACTACTACTACTACTACTACTACTACTACTACTACTACTACTACTACTACCACCCCTCTTTTGTACCCCCCCTACATGAAGGTTTTTTTCGGGATACTTAAGCCGATTTAAAGGGGGGAACCGGGGGGGGGGGGGGGGGGGGGGGGGGGGGGGGGGGGGGGGGGGGGGGGGTGTAGGGTCTGGAAGGGTGGCAGTAGGGGAACGCAATCGTGCTGGGCTCTCTGGTCTCTAGCAAAATCTACTCCCATTCGGCCCTCAGATTCTCCAAAAGGCTCGCCGGCGTTGGCTTGATCGCACTGTCCATATCCATGTGGGAGCTCAGCGTATTCCTTGGGATGTGTGTCGGGGGTGAGGGTTTCGAATCTATGGGTCTAGAGTTTAAGACTCCAGAGTTGAAGACCCTAAACCTTAAACTCTAAAACCCTGACCCCTAAACCGAAAACCCTCAAACCCGAAAGCCCCCCAAAACACCCGAAGCCCTAAACCCTGAACCCTAAACAAACCCCAAACATTCTTTCTGGAATGTCTAGAAGAAGTTTGGATTTGCAAAGGCTGCCCTTCGATCCGACTCCCTCCTCGTAGATGCTACTTGGAACTGCCATTCTGGTAAAGTTTAGGGTTTAGGGTGGTTTAGGGCTTAGGGTTTAGGGTTTAGGGCCTAGGGTGGTTTCAAGGTCAGCAAAAGGCGTGTGTCTCCACAGGGAGCAAACTAAACCTTAAACCCTAAACCCCATGAACCCCAAACCGTAAGCCCTAAACCCCCTGAACACCAAACCTTAAACCCTAAACCCCCTGAACCCTTCAGCCCGAAACCCCCTAAGCCCTAAACCCTAAACCCCCCAAACTCTACACACCCGAAACCCGAAACCCTACGCCCCCCAAACCCTACACCCCAAACCCTAAATCCAAGACCCTAAACCCTTAAACCCCCGAGCCGCTTACATGCATGATGCATGCGACTCGGGCGTTTCGTACAAACATGCCTCGGTCCTTCACAGCTGAGATTACTAATGTACTCCTTGGGATGTTCCCCCTTATACTAGCAGTCCTTAATCGAGAATTTAATCGGGGGTACGATAATCCTTATTAAGAAGTGTTAGTATAGGGAGAACATCCCAATGTACTCAGTATTTTCGCCCCCTAAAAAAACATGGTCGCTTCTCTAAAATATTGGCCCTTTTGCGGTCCTTATCATAGGCGGACCCTATTGTAGGGTACCCAAAAAGGGACCCGAATTTAGGGAACTGAATACATAGAGACGGGAAAAGGCGGAGGCTGGCATTCTGTTTAGGGTGCACACATGCCGGGGGACCCACCTGAGGCGCAAACCTCTAACACCCCCCCCGGCCCTATCCCTAAGCCCTACGCCCTACACCCTAGAGAAACCAAAACGCTCTCCAGAAAGTGTGTGCAAAGCTGGTACCATATGCTACTTGCATACACCTGGGAAAGAACAGCATACTATACAAAAAAGCAGAGCCTAGTACCCCAACCCCCCCTACCCCTTAAACCCGAAACCCTAACCCTAAACCCTACTAAGTGATTCTAAAGCCATACTCGGAGGTTCATGGTACTTCTTAACAAATGATAACTGTACTTATAACTGTACGTAGAACTATATTACGGCACTTAAGGGGCTTATAAGTGCGCTATAAGTACAGGTATAGTTGGTTACGAAGTACTATGAACCTCCCAGTTGGGTACCCTCAACCCTAAACCCTAAACCCTCAACCCTAAACCCTAAACCCTATACTCAAACAGCCCAGGAGTCAGGAGCTCCCTGTAAAACTCTCCGCACTCCTCCTCCTTCTTCTTCGTCCCGCGCGTGGGGGCCTCCAAGGTCCGAAGGATCTTCGTGATCAAAGACACCTCAGAGGTGTTTAGGGTTTAGGGTTTAGGGTTTAGGTTTAGGGTTTAGGGTTTAGGGTTTAGGGTTTAGGGTTTAGGGTTTAGGGTTTAGGGTTTAGGGTTGAGGGTTTAGGGTTTAGGGTTTAGGGTTTAGGGTTTAGGGTTTAGGGTTTAGGGTTTAGGGTTTCGGGTTTAGGGTGTAGGGTGTAGGGTTTAGGGTTTAGGGTTTAGGTTTAGGTCATCCCCCCCCCCCCTAACACTAAATCTACTCTACATCTACCGCTTTGTATACTGGAACCCGTACAGGGGCATCCTAAACCCTATCCCTAAACCCTAAACCCTAAACCCTAAACCCTAAACCCTACTAAGTAGTGAAACCCCAAACCGCGGAGACCTAGGAACACCCAGCACGCAAAGAGTTCCGTGTAGCGAAGCTTCGAGGTTGGCAAACTCGAACGTAGAATCCCACCTGAGCAGGGTTTAGGGTTTCGGGTTTCGGGTTTCGGGTTCGGGTTTCGGGTTTAGGGTTTAGGGTTTAGGGTTGAGGGTTTAGGGTTAGACCCTACAAACCCTACCTGGAGGTTCATGGTACTTGCCAACGAATTAGGGTTTAGGGTTCCCTCAAGATCCTCTTAAACCCTGAACCCTAAACCCTAAGTCCTAAACCCTAAACCCCAAACCCTAAACCCTAAACCCCGAACCCTAACCCCAAACCCCTGTAGCACCAGTCCAGCCGCCTCTGGTTTGGCGCCCGGGGCATCCGCATCTTCGCGATCTTGTTGATGAAGTCGCAAAGCTCACGCTTGAGCGGGTGCTCGGGCCAACCTCGCAGGGCTCAAAGGTTTAGGGTTTTGGGTTTAGGGTTTAGGGTTTAGGGTTTAGGGCTTAGGGTTTAGGGCTTAGGGTTTGGGGTTTGGGGTTTTGGGTTTGGGGTTCCTTTGGGATCTAGCCAGTGGCAGGGCGCAAAAATTGAAAAGGGAACTCCTAAACCCTGAACCCTCAACCTGAAAATACCTCAAACTCGAAAGCCCTAAGCCTTAACAGCCTAAACCGACAACCACAACCCCGAACTAGTGCCATGTCGATAGCCTGGTTACGAGTAATAGTTGAAGGCACGCAAAGGTTGTGCAGGCGCGCCTTCCATTTCACTCTTGAAGTGATTCCCTGTGACCTCGAGGCGGATGCAAGGCTGCCCTGCGGGAAGTCTCTCGTTCTGCTTCAACACGCGAATCTGACTTGTGTGAAGATCCTGCTTGTGAAGATCCTTCTTCGAGGCCACGAGCTCTCTCACACGACCGGGTGTGGCATCCGCCGGCAGATGCAGCTGGAAGGATGCCAAAGCACTGCCGTCTGCATGAGTCATTTCGATGAGCAGGGGTTGCCTCTCCAACTTAGGCTCTCGTCCCCACCGCTGGTCTACATCCGCAGCAATGTACTGATCAGACAGATAGTCTGTCACAACTGCGCCAAGCACAGTCGGAAACCCTGCAGGCAAAGGATTCAGGAGGCTTTCGTGCACGCGAGACTGCTGGCTGTCTGAAGATTCCACCTTCTGACGCAGCAGAAGATAGTCCTAAGTGGTTCTATAGAGCACTTCCCACAAATGAACCGCGTAGGGTCCCAAGGTACGGTGTTCACGTCCGCAAACAAATGGGTGCGAGGGTTTAGGGTTAGGGTTCAGGGTTTAGGGATCAAGTCTGCAAAAAATAGTCACAGTAATGACAGAATTTGTCTCAAGAGTCCAGGTGCTCCACGAATTTGGTGAAGTCAGGATGGTCTCCTAGCGGGCCCAGCTCTGCGAGCCTCAAAACCTCTCCTTGCAAGTTGTTACGGGTTTGGGGTTTGGGGTTTGGGGTCTGGGGTCTGGGGTCTGGGGTCTGGGGTCTGGGGTTTGGGGTTTGGGGTTTGGGATTTGGGGTTTGGGGTTTGGGGTTTGGGGTTTAGGGTTTCGGGTTTCGGGTTTCGGGTTTGGGGTTTGGGGTTTGGGATTTGGGGTTTGGGGTTTGGGGTTTGGGGTTCAGCAGTTCTGAGCGTGAAGAGTCTAGTCCAGCCATTCTCTCGACCAACACCCACCCGCCCAAAGAACCCCACCACATCCGAACATTTTTGCCCCTAAGCCGTAAAGCCCAAGGCCCAACTAGGCCCTAGGCCCACCCATACTAATACTAAGACTAACATACCATGCAACGCTGCCGAAAAGCGCAAAACACGGACATGGGAGACTTCAATGATATTGCAAATATTCTGCTAGGGTGAACCATAGTCATAGTATACTCGGGTAAACTCTAGCAGGGCATAGAATAGGCTCACCTAGTCCACTCAGAACCACATGGCCATGGACGTCCCAGCGTAAGCCGACCCCAACCCCCAACCTTAGCTTCGGATGCCCTCATCTGCGCTTTAGGCTTTAGGCTTTAGGCTTTAGACTTTAGGGTTTAGGGTTTAGGGTTTAGGGTTTAGGGTTTAGGGTTTAGGGTTTAGGGTTTAGGGTTAGGGTTTAGGGTTTTTGTCCTGTCAACTCGGCGTTGCTTTCGGACTGCCACTTTTCATCATCTTCCAGGATTGGCAGCCAACGACGTGCCATGGCAGCTAGCAAAAAGGTTTGAGTCGAGTACCTTACCCAACCACCCCCCCTCAAAATGGAATGTACCTATAAGAATTCAGGATCCCTATATCGTTAGGGTTTAGGGTTTGGGGTTTTGGGAAGCTTCCAAAAATCAGAGTTCAGAATCCGTAGATGTAGACTTTAGGGCATCTTCCTTAAGCAAGGGCTCTTAGGGCTTCCTTGCGCAGCTGAACACCTTGCGGCTGATAGGAATGCATTGCGACGATCATCAATCAGCTCGGAAGCCCGAACTGCCAGGATATGAAGCAGGGTTTATATTACTGTTTTTTGGTGAGCGTATATAAGGTTCCTGTTTTAATATTGGTGAGTGTATACCTTGGGTGTCCTTTTGGGGGTACAAGAAATATATACTCTACTTCATATGGTTACAACAGCAGCAGCACAGCACAGCAGCAGCAGCAGCAGCAGCAGCAGCAGCAGCAGCAGCAGCAGCAGCAGCAGCAGCAGCAGCAGCATTATTTTTCATAGTAATAGCTAGCAGCAGCCGTCGCAGTAGTAGTTGTTGTTGTGTTGGGTTTAGGGCCTTCTGTTGCCAAACTCTTCAGAATTTAAGTCGGGGTGGAGTTGAGGGCTTTGGGGTTTAGGGCCCAGGGTTTGGGGTGTAGGCCATGGCACTCACGTCGTGGGGGGGAGTTTTGGGGGTTTAGGGTTTACGGTTGGTCTAGGGATGTATCCAGTAACCCTGAGCAGTATCATCTGGGGTTGTATAAACGTTCGGCGTCAAGGGGGTCAAGGGTTGGTATAGTTTAGGGTCTAGCGGTATACGTTGCAGGAATGTGGGGTTGCGAATTCAGGGGAGGGCTTTAGGCCCTAAACTCTGGAGAAAGGCAAATGCATGGAAGTACCCCAAACCTCATAAGTAGACGGCCCTAGGATTCAAAGCTTCAGCGCATAAAACCCATAACCAAAAGAACATCCCAAGCCCTTACTTAGATTCTCGCTTAATAGGTCTACTTAGTATCCCCTAGAAACCCCATTAGAATCCCCATGACCCACCTTACTAACCCTACATACTAAGTCAAAAGGGCTTCTACTAAGTCAAAAGGGCTTGCAAGCACACCCCAAACTCCTAAATCTCAAATCACGAAATTTACAACATGCTCAAGCCCAATTAACAAAAGATGTTACCCCGAACCCCCGCAAACACCAAGCCCTCAAACCTCAAAATGCCCAAGCCCCTCAACTTTAAACCTCAAATCCCCAAACCCCAAATCCCCATTCCCCTCCCCAAAACCTAGACCCTAATCGCCAACCCCAAGCCCTCGGCACCTAAACACCAAGCCCCAAACCCTAAACCCCAAACCCTTAATCCCAAACCCGAAACCGTAAGACCTTAGCCAAACCCCAAACCGTAAACCCCAAACCGCAGGCCCCAAGCCCTAAAGCCTATGAAATGGGATGTTCCCCCTTATACTAGCAGTCCTTAAGAGGGACTATAGTACCCCGCGCCCCCATTTATAATCCCTATTAAGGACTCTCAGCATAAGGGGGAACATCCCTGAAACCTAAACCCTAAACCCTAAACCCTAAACCCCAAACCCTAAACCCCAAACCCCAAACCCTAAACCCAAACCCTGATAGCCTGGACGCCGCAGGTCTGCGAGCCAACGATGCTCAGCGGCATCGACAGGCCCTGGGGGTCAGTGGCACAACGGCCTTGCACCCCAGTTACAACTCACCCGAAAATCCTAAACCCTGAACCCTAAACCCTAAACCCTAAAACCTAAACCCTAAACCCTAAACCCTAAACCCTAAACCCTAAACCTTAAACCCTAAACCCTAAACCCTAAACCCTAAACCCTAAACCCTAAACCCTAAACCCTAAACCCTAAACCCCAACCCTACACCCCAAACCCTAAACCCAGGAGAACTAAAGGCAATGTCCCGATAAACGCTACAAACCCTAAGAAGCACACGGCGACCTCTGGTGGGAGGAACATGTGCTCGGCAACGACAGTGTGCCTAGGCCATCATGTCGGAGGGGGTTAGGATTTATAGGGTTCAAATTTATAGGGTTTAGGGTTCAGGGATGTTTTCGGTTTTTGGTTTAGGGCTGAGCGTTTTGGGTGTGGGTTCAGGGTTTAGGGTCTCGGGTCCAGGGTTTAGGGTTTGGGGTTTGGGGTTTGGGTTTGGGGTTTAGGGCTGTTGCCCCAGACTCGGGACCCTATGAGTAAGCTCTCACCCTTTCATTCAACCTTCAGCTGGTCGGGAGAGTGCTTCTGTCATCGTGACTTAGGGTGTCAGGATGGGAGCTCACAGGTAACCCTAAGCCCTAAAGCCCTAAACCCTATACTCTAAACCCCTTAACCCTAATGGGGGTAGCCAATAGAAACTAAAGCCGAAGAAAATGTTTCCAAAACAGTGCACCGAAATCCTATTCTCGGACCTCGCCCCTCCCCCCCTCCCTCCCCTCCAAAAAAAAACGCACACACACACACACACACACACACACACCCGCGCACGCACGCACGCACGCACGCACGCACGCACGCACGCACGCACGCACGCACGCACGCACGCACGCACGCACGCACGCACGCCCGCACGCACGCACGCACGCACGCACGCACGCACGCACGCACGCACGCACGCACGCACGCACGCACGCACGCACGCACGCACGCACGCACGCACGCACGCACGCACGCACGCACGCACGCACGCACGCACGCACGCAACCCACACCACACACACACACACACCACACACACACACGACACAGACACAGACACAGACACAGACACACCACACACACACACACACACACAACACACACACACACACAACACACACACACACACACACACACACACACACACACACACACACACACACACACACACACACACACACACACACACACACACACACACACACACACACACACACACACACACACACACACACACACACACACACACACACACACACACACACACACACACACCCGCGCACACACACACACAATCAAAACAAGTAAATACACTAATGTAGAAAGAGTACAAGCAAATCTTATGTCCATAAGTTGGGCCCTAACCCAAAACCCTAGAAAAGAGGAAGGGGATGTCTGACCACACCAAGGGTTGGCTCGCTGGGTGCTTGGTTCCGCAACTTGCGAGTGGAAGGCTCTCAGGTAGGGTTTTTAGGGGTTTAAGGGTTGAGGGTTGAAAGGCTTCGCTTGTTTTAGGAGTTGAGGGCTTAAGGGTTTACGGCTACAGCTACAACTCCAAAGCGTGACCCAAGCCCCAAACCCCAAACTCCAAGAGCTAAAAACAGTCCGAACTCGCGACTCTCCCAGAAATCCCCCCAAGAAGCCCTCATGAGGGGGTGGCTCTGCATTGGTGCTTCGGGCTGAGGGACTGCCCTACTACAAAAAGGGTACGCCCTAAACTTTCTCAGCCTGGAATCTAATTTTTCTACTTAGGGGCTGCATACACCAGCCCAAAAAAAGTTGGTTAACCTCTTTATATACCGTAGGATTCTATATAACCCGAAAGGTTAAAGGTTACCGACCCAGTCCCTAAGTCTAAGAAGCCCCATGGCCAGCAGCTCTCCCTAAACCCAAAGCCATTTCTGCAAAGTGACCCAAGCAATCCCACAGGCCCGCTGGACATGGTCACTCAACAACGGAGTTCAGGGGTTAGGCTTTGGGGTGTAGGGGTTTAACTGCTGCACAGCTTCTGGAAGAGAGTTGAGGGCATTTAGGCTCCTCTGCTATGTCCAGGTGCCTGCAAAGCTTTGTACATGCGAGGTCTGGCCAAGCAGAGAGACGACGAGGCATGCCGACCCAAACGAAGGCTCTGACTTACCTTGCCCAGGATTACCCGTGGGTTAGGGCTTAAGCTTTAGGATTCAGGGTTCAGGGTCCCTGAACCCTAAATTCAATAGAGTCCCCTCCTCCATTGGCAAGAATGAATGGACAAACCTCCTCAACCTCATGGAACCTCAAACCCCTCTGTCCCGGGAATCCTAAACCCCAAGTGCTAACCCTAAACCTGAAAATTGGGCTCTGAAACCCCTCGAGCCCCTCGACTGCACACAGCTCCACCCTACTAGGTGAGGGTTTAGTGTTTTTGGTTTAGGGTTCAGGGTCTAGGGCTTAGGGCTTAGGGTTTAGGGTGTATAGGGTTTAGGGTTTAGGGTTTAGGGCTGAAGGTTGAGGGTTTAGGGCTTAGGGGTTAGGGTGTAGGGTTTAGGGTTGACCTTCGTCCCCGTCATTGTGGGAGGCCGGCTCACTCTCAGGCAGCGCGAGGACATCTGCGTCCTGGCATGCCCAGAGCACGTTAGACCCTAAGCGCTAAACCCAAAACCCTAACCCTAAACCGTAAACCCTAAACCCTAAACCCCAAACCGAAAACCCTAAACCCTACAGACCAAACACACTAACAATCTCCACCACAGAACAACAGACCAACTAAGCACGCGGGCAACAAAGGGTCGCGAAGCCCCAAACCCCAAAACCCTGAACCCTAAACCCTAATTCCTAATTCCTAAACCCTAAACCCTAAACCCGAAACCCAAAACCCAAACCCCACCTGGTCTGGCTGCAGCCAGGTGAGCGAAGTTCCTTTGGTCCACTCGGCTACCGGCACGGATTCCTGGCACTGGGTTTACCCCAAGCCCTAAACCCTTCACCCTAGACCCTAGACCCTAAACCCTGAACCCCAAACCCTAAACCCTAACCCCCCAAGCCCTAAACACTTCACCCGGGTTTCTGGGCTTAGGATGGCCATGGGCATCAGGGTTTGAGCGCTTCAGGTTGCTTAGGTTTGGGTGTTGAGAGGTTTACTCATAGTTTCAGGTTTCTTCGGTTTGGGGGGGTTCGGGTTTAGGGTTTAGGGTTCAGGGAGATCACAAGAACAACCCTAAACCCTCTGCCCTCCAAAGTGGCCTGCGCTCGCTGGATGATTTGCAAGGCTCCCATCACCACCGGCAGCTTCACCTACAGGCTTATTCGGGGTTTGGGGTTTATTTAGGGTTTAGGGCTTATTGGAAGCCGCGAGGGTTTAGGGTTTAGGGTTAAGGCCAAGGGTTCCTAAACCCTGAAGCCTGAACCCGAAACCCTTCTCAAAAATGCTATAAACGCGCCATTATAAACCCCTATAAAACCCCATAAGACCCTATAACACCCTATAAGACCTTTTAAAGGCACACAAATCCCTATAAAGCCCACTGGGAAACCCCTTACAGACCCCGCAAACCCTACAAAGCAGCTAAGCTGCAGCCACATCGATGGGGCCTCAGAGGCCAGAACCCAGCGTTTTCAGGCAGCTGGGCGGGTTGTAGGGCTTGAAGGTCTAAGGGGGCGTTTTAAAAGAAAACAACAAGGATTTTGGGGTTTAGGGTTTTGGGTTTAGGTTTTATGGTCTACAAGATTCTTAGCTGGCTTTCTAGGGCTTGAGGGTTCAAAAGAGCTTTTGGGGTTTTGAGGACCTCATTGTGGAAGCCCTCAACGCCAACCCCTTAAGCCGTTATGCCCTGAACAAGGGGGTTTAGGGGTTTAGACGTTCAGGGCTTTAGGGGTTCAGGGGTTTAGGGTGTTGGGGGTAGGGGCTTCGGGTTCAGCGTTTAGGGTTTTAGGGGCTTAGGGTTTTCAGGTGTGGGGATTGAAACAGGGGATCCCTGATCGCGAGAAGGGCTCTTCTAATACTATTCTTCCAGATACCTACAAGCATATGGGGATCCCACGCACATGTAGTATATGTATTTATACATGCAGACATTCATACATACATACATACATACATACATACATACATACATACATACATACATACATACATACATACATACAGGTGCATTTGGGTTTAAGAACTTCGGGCTTCTCTCTGTCTGCTGTCGCCACTCCCAGGCAATAAGCCCCCCAAGCCCCCCCCCCCCCCGCTTGCTCGACTCTTTCGACTTGAAGTCCGAATCGTCAACCTTCCCCTCAGCACTCTAAACCCTGAACCATGTAACCCTAAACCCTAAACCCTAAACCCTAAACCCTAACCTAACCCCTAAACCCTAAACCCTAAACCCTAAACCCAAAACCCAAAACCCAAAACCCTAAACCCTAAACCCTAAACCCTAAACCCTAAACCCTAAACCCTAAACCCTAGCCTTAAACTCTAGACCCTAAACCCTAAAGTCGAAGCCGAGCCCAGCCAGCCCACAATCTGTGGCGGGCGAGGCTTGCCGTCAGCGAGCGCTTGTCTCACTCGCGTCCCGAACCCTGTAAGGGTCAGCTCGTTGTGGATGCCTGTAAGCATACTGTTCAATACAATACTCTGTAAAGGTATACACCCCCCCCCCTCCTCCACCGAAATGCTCTGGCAACACCCCCGCCGCCCTCTCAAGGCTCTGGCGACACCCCCCCCCTCCACGTGCTCCAACAAACTCCCACTCCTCGTGCTCTAACGGCCCCCGCCCCTAATTCCTAACAGCTCCGGTTCAGAATTCCCACCACAAAAATTACAGGTTCCACCCGCGGGGGTTCAGTTCCAGGGTTCCCGCTCGCAATGTTGCTCTTTAGTAACGCTCGAAAACAGGGCACTTCGAGTCTTTTCAGGTCCTTGCGTGCGAAGACGAAGTTCAACTGGGGATGGCACTCTCTTGGGCATGACTTCCTAGAAGGGTACAGGGGTTCCCCCGCCGAAAACCTCCACCATCATCATCATAATGATGCTGATGATGATCAGCAACCTCTACACATGCATCGTGCTTCTCACTTCTCACTACTGATTTTTGTCTTGCTGTGCAGATGATATCCACTATCATGAGTTTTGGGTTGTATGAACTCCGGGTGGTAGGGGTAGGTAAACCAGTCCTGAACCCGCTGCTCACTCTGAAGACACCCTAAACCCTAAACCCGAAACCCTAAACCCGAAACCCTAACCCTAACCCTGAACCCTATCCCTGTGCTCCAGGCCCTATGCCCCCTTTACCCTCAACATCCTCCGTCCCCCGAGTCCCTAAACCCTAAACCCTAAACCTTAAAGTCCCTTCCTGCGGAGCTCGGTTCTAAGCCCACGGCAGACCTTGTGTCGGTGCGGCCGAGGATGCGCGGAGCATCGGCACCTGAATGCCCCGAACCCCAAATCCTTAACCCTAAACCCTAACACCCCTAAAAACTCCCCAAAACTCCCCAAAACCCCAAAGTCCCCTAAAGCTGCTGCATATCTTTTACCCCGCATCCTCCTAAACCCCAAACCCTACCTGCCCTATAAAACCTTCTATAACCCGATCAAACCCTTAACGAAAAGAAAGCCTAGCAAGCCTATAAACCGTAAGGAGAAAGCCATGACTCGAACGCCTCGGTATCAGAGCTCTAGGGTATGGCTTTGAGGGCCTAAGGCTTAGAAACCCTAAAGACTAAACCCGAAACCCCCAACCCTAAACTCCCAACCCCCAAAGCGCTAAACCCCAAACCCCAAACCCAAAACCCTAAAACCCCTAGAAACCCTAAACCCCAAAACCCCTAAACTCTCGCCAGCGCACGGCCGATCTGACTTGGACTCGCCAGAAAGCTTCGCGTGCGCCGCGAAGACTTGGTTCACCTGGAGGTTCGTTTGGGGTTTAGGGCCGTAGGGTTTAGGGCCATAGGGTTTAGGGTTTAGGGTTTAGGTTTAGGGTATTAGGGTTTAGGGTTCAGGGTTTAGGGTTTAGGTTTTAGGTTTTAGGGTTTAGGGTTTAGGGTTTAGGGTTTCGGGTTTAGGGTTTAGGGTTAAACTCTAAGCCCTAAACCCCAAACCCCAAACCAAAAAACCCCGAACCCTACGCCAGAAGACCTTTGGAGGGACCTGGCCTCCGCGCGACTTTTGGAGAACAGCGGCGCGACCTGTGGCGAGGCGGCGGTTTAGGGTTTAGGGTTTAGGGTTTAGGGTTTAGGGTTTAGGGTTTATAGAAATTGTATAGGGTTTGGGTCCCAATAACGTTTTGACCGAAACGTTTTGAGCGAAAGTTTTGACCGAAACGTTTTGACCGAAACGTTTTTTTTTTGGAACCACCTTTTCATTTTTGGGGCTGGGGGCGGGCTGGGGGTGGGGCTGGGGCGGGCTGGGGGGGTTGGGGGGTTTGGGGGGCTGGGGGGCCTGGGGGTTGGGGGGCTGGGTGGGCTGGGGCTGGGGCTGGGGCGCCGGGACGGGCGTGCTGGGCAGGGGGCTGGGGGGCTGGGGATGGGGCTGGGCTTTGCGATGTTTTAGGCTTTGGGAGCCAATTTTCGGTTTTGGGAAGCCAATTTTGGGCTTTGGGACAATTTAGGGTTTTGGAAGCCAATTTTGGGCTTTGGGAGGCGATTTGGGCTTTGGTTTGCCGGGGCCCGGGAAGGCCCCAGAGGTTTAAGTAAATATTTGGCCTCCCGGCCTCCCGCTTTGGATTAACTTACTTAAACTCTGTTTGTCAGCTGTTTAGACAAATATCTTGGAAAATTCAGATTGATACCACATACAATTTCTATTTATTTTGTCTTGAGGGTTTAGGGTTTAGGGTTTAGGGTTTAGGGTTTAGGGTTTAGGGTTTAGGGTTTAGGGTTTAGGGTTTAGGGTTTGGGGTTTAGGGTTTGGGGTCTGGGGTCTGGGGTTTGGGGTCTGGGGTTTGGGGTTTGGGGTTTAGGGTTTTGATGCTTCGCGGGATCTCTGTACGGGCACCTCAGGGTTTGGGATTCAGGCTGTTTACATGATAACGATTCTGAGCCTAAACCGAAAGCCTGAAACCCGGAACCCCTGAACCGCAGAACCCAAGCCGAAGCCCAAGCCCTATGCCCTAAGCCCTAGACCCCAAACCCTAAACCCTGAACTCCGAACCCGAAACCCTAAACCCTAAAACCTAACCCCCTGAACCCTAAACCCTAAACCCTAATTCCTAAACCCTAAACCCTAAACCCTAAACCCGAACCCGAAGTCCCAACCGCCGGAGCAACAAACCAGCCTCGTCGATTCCCAGGGACGGGTTGTTATTCAACTCCTCTGGGGTTTTGGGGTTTGGGGTTTAGGCTTTAGGGTTTAGGGTTTGGAGTTCAGGGTTTAGGGGTTTAGGGTTTAGGGGTTTAGGGGTTTAGGGGTTTAGGGGTTTAGGGCTTTAGGGGTTTAGGGGTTTAGGGGTTTAGGGGCTTAGGGGCTTAGGGGCTTAGGGGTTTCGGGGTTTAGGGGTTTAGGGGTTTAGGGTTTAGCTAAACCCTAAACCCTAAACCCTAAACCCTAAACCCCCCCCAACCCCCAAACCCCCTGTCTCCAGCAGCCAGGGCTTCCCCTTCTGGTCGACGAGGACGTCGAAGCCCACAATCTGAAAGCAGCGGCCTTGGCGGGCGGCCCTGCGCTAAGGCTGAAACCTTCTGGGGGGTTTAGGGTTTAGGGTTGAGGGTTGAGGGTTTGGGGTTTAGGGTCTAGGGTTTAGGGTTTAGGGATTAGAAGTTTGAGGCTTAGGGGGCTCTCCTCAAGACATGACTTCCACGTTTGTAATTAGGGTTTCGGTTCTGGGGTTTAGTAGGGTTCCGAATGGCTTCTAGAGGTTGAAGGTACCTTGATTTGAAGGCTTCAAGGGCTTCGGGGATGGAAGCTTTTGGTGGCTTTGTGTGGTTTATGGTTACCTGTCCAGGTGCCAAAAATGCTTATACGTGCTCCTTCTTGAATGGGTTCAGGTACACCCCTCCCTAATTTTTGCTCACAACACAAGAACCCACTGAACCTGGGGGAAACGGAACTTCTTTTACGATCGGGTTCAGGTTTTTGGGGGCTTTGGTCTGGAAAGAGACGGTGCTGAGGTTTAGGGTTTAGGATGTAATTAGGAATTCGCCTTTAGAACCCGACGTCGCACGACATCAACCCCATGTCCACCCCTATTCCTGCAATGCCCCACCCTTTGAGGTTCGAAGCTTCTTCATGCGCTAAACCCGAAACGATAAACCCTGAACTTTCAACCTAAGCCCTCAACCCTGAAACCCTAAACCCTGAAGCCCTAAACCTCAAAACCAAAAAACCCTAAACCCTAAACCCTAAACCTAAACCCAAACCCTAAATCCTAAGCCCTGAGCCCTAAGCCCGGGCGCCGAAATGCTGCTGCGCCAGCTCGGCTGTCAGCCCGTCGTCATTCCAGAACTCCTCACGGGACCCAAACTTCAGGAGGGGGAGTTCCGAGGTTTATCCTGGGATTCAGGGTTTTTAGGGTTTAGGGTTCAGGGTTGAGGGTTTTTAGGGTTGAGGGTTGAGGGTTGAGGGTTGAGGGTTGAGGGTTGAGGGTTGAGGGTTGAGGGTTGAGGGTTGAGGGTTGAGGGTTGAGGGTTGAGGGTTTAGGGTTTAGGGTTTAGGGTTTAGGGTTTAGGGCCTTGGTGTTTGGGGTTTGGGGTTCAGGGTTTAGGGTTCAGCTTCGAGGGTTTAGGGTTCAGGGCAGCCTCTGAAGTGGCCCACGTGATCCCAGTGTCCCCTGAGTCCATTCGATATGGTTGCCGACAAAGGAGAGGTGTTCCTCGAATAAAGGCTATGCTGCTTGGGAGATGTTTGGCATTCCGAGTGCTTTCCCATGTAACCAACTACCTCCATTTGCTTAAGAACCCCCCACCCGAGAAGAAACTAAGAATCCCTAAATTGCCAACATAAGGGTCAAGATTTTGTCGTCTTGGGTGGTTCTTAAGCAAATCGTAGCTAGACCCAAGACGAACCTGCGGGAATAAAAAGGGTGCCTTTCCTTGGCTTAAAGGGACTTTCTTCTGGGAACCCGGCCTCTACAAGAAGGAATCAAGGTCGCTCTGGGTCCTTTACCAGGGCCCTGCTTCGGCGGGTGAGCTTGAGGCAGGAAACCCGAAAAGCTCCCAGAACCCAACAAAAGGAACATGGGTTTCGGGTTTAGGGGTGAAGAATGGCCCTGGGCGCGCAAAGCTCGAGCGACCCTAGAACTGAAAACCCCAAGCTCTAGACCTTAGGCTTTCGAGGAGGGTTTTTAAAAAAAGGGTTTTGTAAAACCCTAAACCCTTTTTTTTAAAACCCGGTTTTTAAAAAACCCTTTTTTTTTAAACCCTTAAGCCCTCAAGTGGTCAACCTGAGGCTGGTAAACAAGGGCTGACCAGCCTCTGGGTGTGCGCAACCAGGAAGTACAGTCTTGTGGGACCTCTCCCCATCTCTAAGCCGCAAACCCAAAACCCCTAAAGCCCTAAAGCCCTAAAACCCTAAAGCCCTAAAGCCCTAGGACCCGAAACCCTAAACCCTAAACCCCAAACCCCAAACCCTAAACCCTAAACCCTAAATGCTAGGGGCCTTGAAGCCCCTCAAGCCCCCGAGCTGAAAGGCCCCCTCCTTGCTGGAAGCCACACGCAGCAGGGGCTCGGTGATGGCCGCCACGGTGTCCTGATGTCTTGGGGGGGAAAATGAGGGACCCCTAAGGAAGGGATACCTTCATCTTCTCCCTCTTTTTAATTATTTAACCCCTATATATATATATTTATTTATTTATTTGTTTATTTATTTATTTAACCCCTATATATATTTAACCCCTAGAAGGGATGCCTTCATCTTCTCCCTCAAAATAACGTGCCTTCTGTAGTCCCATCTTATCCCTCTATATAAATATATAACCCCATATTACATATGTATATATATATATATATATATATATACCCTATGTAGTTCCTATTTACCTAAGTGGCCCCTAAATGACCCCTGGATCATCCCGAAGGTCCCTCATAGGGGTCCCTCCTTCAGTCCCTTGACGATGTCTTGAGGCCGGCTCTCTTTGCGAGCTGTGCGGAGGTTCTTGGGAGGGCTGCCGGAATGCGGCGGGGTTTAGGGTTTAGGGTTCAGGGTTTAGGGTTTAGGGCTTAGGGTTTAGGGTTTAGGGTTTAGGGTTTAGGGTTTAGGGTTTAGGGTTTAGGGTTTAGGGTTTAGGGTTTAGGGTTTAGGGTTTAGGGTTTAGGGTGATTGGGCTTCGGGTTGAGGGTTTAGGGCTTAGTGGTCGGCATTACCCTCGACAGCTCCCAAAGCCCTAAATCCTGAACCCTCAACCCAAAAGCCAAGACCCTAAAGCCTAAACCCTAAGCCCTAAACCCTAAACCCTAAACCTAAAGTAATAAGGCCTTGTGGTGCATGACTCTTGCTTAGGGTTTGGGGTTTGGGGTTTGGGGTTTAGGGTTTAGGGTTTAGGGTTTAGGGTTTAGGGTTTAGGGTTTAGGGTTTAGGGTTTGGGGTTTGGGGTTTGGGGTAGTTTAGGGCTTTTTGAGGAGATTGGGGTTTCGGGTTGGCCTGCGTAGGGTTTCTTGCGAGTTTTAGCTGAAGGCTTTGCAAGCTCAGTGGCTTAGAGCCCAAGCCAACAAAACCCCTAAGGCGAAAAGCGGTAGGGTCTAGGGCTTAGGGCTTGGGACAAAGAAGGTAGTTAAAACATGAACCCTAGACTCTAAATCCTAAGCCCTGAAACCCTACCCCCTAAAACCCTAAACCCTAAGCCCTAAATCCTGAGCCCCAAACCCTCTCTGAGTGGCTTTGTGAAACCCTCGAATTACCCTTAAGACCCGAAGCCTAGACCCTAAACATTCCCTGAGCGCTGGTCGCAAGCCCTGAATTAAAGCCCTCTATACCCCTAAACCCTGAGCCCTAAGCACTCTCAACCACCCTAAATTAACAACCCTCTAAACCCCTCAAAGCCCTAAAACCCTCAAAGCCCTAAACCGTAAAGCCCTACACCCCTCAAGGCCCTAAACCCTAACCGCAAAGCCCTGAACCCTCTGCAATGGGGGTCGGAAGAATTACTAACAATATTCCTTTATGGCCCCTTTGTAATTATACTATACTAACCCCCAAATCCCTACTCTAACTAATCAGGCCCCCTAAACCCGAAACCCGAAATTTTAAAAACCCTCTAATTAAACTCTAAACCCTAAACCCTAAACCCTAAACCCTAAACCCTAAACCCTCAAAGCCCTCAGTGGCCCCCTACGCCGAGCTTCGCGCACCAGCTCCTCGAGGTCGTGCCAAAGATCGGCACCCTTCGGCGTTCGGGGCAGCGCTTGGGGCTTGCAGGAGGGTTTAGGGTTTAGGGTTTAGGGTTTTGGGTTTAGGGTTTTGGGTTTTGGGCTTGGGGGTTTCTAAGGGTTTAGAGGGCTAAAGGGTGCTGAAGGTTTCTAGGTTCAGGGCTTAAAGGGCATCAAGGGTTTAAAGAGCTTAAAAAGGGTCTTAAAGGTGTAGGGTGTAAGGTTTAGAGGGGAGATAGGATGTTGGATTTCGAGTGTTTGGGCTTTAGGGTTTAGGGTTTAGGGTGTAGCATTGGTCAGCTGGACGCGATAGTTTGAAGACATGCCCACCCCAAGGCCACCCAATCACAACTCACGGCAAGACCAAGCCGGAGCCAGCCAAAACCAGCCAGCCATTCAACATTTTTCTGCGTCGGATTAGCTACATGGCGAAAGTGTGGTTATGCAATGAGGCCTTATGAAAAACATGCCCAGAAGCTTGTGTTCAGGACATGTAAAGAAACTGCAGCCAACAAAGGTTAGGTTTTGCGTTGGGGGAGTCTTCGGCCGGAGGGCCTTCTCATTGTTCTCTTTTTTCTCTATGTCGGATTGTCGAGCGGGTTTTTTCGTTGAAGCTTTGCGCAACATAGTCAGAAGTTTGAAATGGTCTGGGAGAAGCCCAAAGAAACTCAGAAATGGTCTGGGGGCAGCCCAGAATCCCAGAAATCCCAAAAAAGTTGGTCTGGGAGAAGCCCAAATAAGCTCAGAAATAGTGGGGGGGCAGCCCCCGAAGCTCAGAAATGGTCGGGTGAAGCCCAAAAAAATTCTGAAATGGTCTGGGAAAAGCCCAGAAGCCCAAAAAGGCTCAGAAATTGTCCGGGAAAGGCTCAAAAGAGCTCAGTCGGGAGAAGCAAAAAAAGGGCTCAGAATTGGTCTGGACTGGTCCGAAGCCTAAAAAGGCTCAGAAATGGTCCCGGAGAAGCCAACTTTTCCCCTTGAAGGGGGGGTCAGAGTTTTGACCAAGGGGGTCTCCGAATACTGTTTTGCTTTCAAAATTGAAAAATACGACCCCCCCCTTGACCAAAACCAGGCAGTGAAAAGGTCGCAGGGGTGGCCCTTCAACAGAATTAGGGCTTTTCGAAGGTTTTGGAGGCCAAATGGAGGGGTTCCGTTGACTGGCAAGGCTACTGGGAGGGTTTAAGGCCCTCCTGCCTTTACTGGAAGGGTTTAAGGCCCCCCCGCCTTTACTGGGAGGGTTTAGGGGCGGACTTCCGACAGCAGAAAAATCTAGGGTTTAGGGTAATAAAATATACTTAGGGACTATGCTAGGCGACTCTAGCTTGGCGACCCCTCAGGGGTGCGGCTGCAGGCTCTGCAGCTCAGCAGAGCCTGCCATGGTCTCGCTGAACGTCCGACTGCGCCCACTCACCCACAGAAGGAGAGGGGTGGTGGGCGGGTTTAGGGTTTAGGGTTTAGGGTTTTGGGCTTAGGGTTTTGGGTTTTGGGTTTTGGGTTTTGGGTTTAAGGGTTTAGAGGACCCTTGGTGCTGAGGGTTTCTAGGTTCAGGGTTTAAAGGCTTCAAGGGTTTAAAGAGCTTAAAAAGGGTCTTAACGGTGTAGGGTGTAGGGTTTAGAGGGGAGATAGGATGTTGGATTTCGAGTGTTTGGGCTTTAGGGTTTAGGGTGTAGGGTTTAGGGTTTAGGGTTTCGGGTTTCGGGTTTAGGGTTTTGGGTTTAGGGCTTAGGGCGTTAGGGTTTAGGGCGTTAGGGTGGCTCGGGAACACGAGAAGCCCCAAGCCGTCAAACCCTTGAAGCTGCCAAAACCCTCAGCCCCAAACACCCAGCCCTCCCTAAACCGTCTAACCCTACATCCGAGACAATAAACCTTATCACCCCTAAATTAGGGCCCCTAAACCCTGACCCTAAACCTGATAAACCCTAAACCTGAGCCCTAAACCTCATAATCCCTAAAAACCCTAAACCTTATAACCCTTATATCTTGGAAGCCTAAAGACCCTAAGCCCCGAAGCCCCTTTCAGCCTTAAACTTATAGGGTCCTTAAGGGAGGGGAGTTCAAAGCCGCCCAAGGTTCCCGCATACTCCCTACTACTCCCCAAGGCTCCCTAAGCTTGCCTAAGTAGCTACCTGAACCCTCCCCGCCCCCATGAACCCCCACAAACCGTAAACCCTAAACCCTAAACCCCAAACCCGAAACCCCAAACCCTAAACCCTTGTTAAACCCCAAACCCCAAACCCTGAACCCCCCCATGAACCACCCCCTCCTTGTCATGAACCCTGTGTGTACCTCCAGGTCCAGACGCTGCAGGACGGCTCGGAGGCTCCGCTTGCATCCTCCGGGCACGACGCATCTCTTTTCTCGGCTTCAGGGCCTTCAAAGCCCTTGGCCCCCTAAAACTTCCAGGATTTGCAATTTAGGGTTCTGGGGGTTTAGGACCTCTCTTTTTGTTGGCGTGGCTATATATTTAGGGGAGCAGTGTAGTCTCGTGTCCATGGCCTTGGCACGCCGCGGCCAGGCCCTCGCAAGGGCAAAGACACCCCATTCGCCCCAAACACAAACTAAAACCTAACACCTGAACCCTGAACCAAGCAGGGCTTAGTGTTTGAGTTTAGGTTGAGAGTTCATAGGGCCCAAACAATCCTAACACCCTAGAGCCCTAAACTCCAAAACCCCTTGAAGCATGGGTTTAGGGCTTGAGAGAAGCTGTCCATGGCCGCCGTCGCTGGGGTCATCGTTGCGGGCATACTTGTCCGAGAGCTTGCTGACCTTGTTTAGGGTTTAAAGGTTCAAGTGTTCGACGGTTACAGGATTTAGGGTCAAACATCTTCGTGGCCTTGGGGGCTTGAAGGGTTTGGAGGTTTATGGTTTAGGGTTTAGGGTTTAGGGGCCACGGACCCTAAACCCTAGACTATCCCCTAAATCCTGCACCCTAGCAGCACGAAAATGGCTAAACCCCACAAGCTTTAAACGTTCGATCCGAGTTGAGGTCCCCGGCTTCTCAGGTGAAGAACATTTGGGGGCGGGGGGTGGGGGTAGGGTTTTGGGCCTCGAACCCCTAAACCCTAAACCCTAAACCCTAAACCCTAAACCCTAAACCCTAAACCCTAAACCCTAAACCCTACACCCTAAACCCTAAACCCTAAACCCTAAACCCTAAACCCTAAACCCTAAACCCTAAACCCTAAACCAAAGCTCCTTCAGGACCCAAGAGGCGCTGTAGTTCGTCAGGTGCGAAAGCTGCTTGTGGAGATTCCTTGCAGGGGCTTTAGGGCTTAGGGCTTAGGGTTTAGGGTTTAGGGGAGAGGGTTTAGGGTTTAGGGTTTAGGGTTTAGGGTTTAGGGTTTAGGGTTTAGGGTTTAGGGTTTAGGGTTTAGGGTTTAGGGTTTAGGGTTGGGCTTTTGGGCTTTCAGGGGTTTAGGGACGTTTAGGGCTTCTTTTGGCTTAGTCTTGGCATTTGGGGTTGAGGAATTTAGGTTCTTAGGGTTTAGGTTCTTAGGGTTTAGCGTTTAGGGTTTAGGGTTTAGGGTTTAGGGTTTAGGGTTTAGGGTTTAGGGTTTAGGGTTTAGGGTTTAGGGTTTAGGGTTTAGGATTTAGGGTCTAGGCTGCATGTCGCGATTCCTTCCCGGAGGTGCTCAGGTTGAGATAAGATGCCTCAGGACTTCGAGGTCTGTGATTTGGCGTCCGTGCTTTGGGCTTACAAATTCATGAACACTAGACCATGAATCCCCAAACCCTTAATAAGTTCCAAACCACAAACCGTAAACCCCAAACCCTAAAAACCCCAAACCAAAAACCCTACACCATAAAACCCCAAAACCCCACACCCCAAGCGTTGAAGAACCTCAACCTACTAAAGCCCGAAAACCCTTAAAGCCCCATATCCCCAAACCCACTAAACCACACAGATCCCCAAAAACCCTCAAGCCCGAACACCTGAAGCCCTAAACGCCCTAAAGCCCTGAATGCCCTAAAGCCTAAACCCTAAACCCTGAACCCTAAACCCTAAACCCTATATCCCCAAACCCACTAAACCACCCTATTTAAACGCCCTAAGAGCCCTCAGGCTTGCGAGCTCCTGGTGGTTGGCACCTCGTACGGATCCACGCAGACCCGTGCCAGGCCATCCTACCGAGGTCCCCGGCAAGAGCGCGCGCGCGCGCGCGGACGCGCAAAGGGGTGAAGGGCTCAGGGTTGAGGGTTGTAGGGCTCTAGGAGTTGGGGTGTAGGGTTTAACTTGGGTTTTCGGGCTTGCTGGGGTTAGGGTTTGCGGTTTAGGGCTGAGAGATTTTTGGGACCTTGTGGGTTTAGGGTTTGCAGCTGTAGAGTCTGGGGTTTAGGGTTTCCTGTTTGTAGTTTGAGGCTGTAGGGTCTACAAGCAACACATTATAGGGCTGTTGAGAGGGTTTCGGGCTTAGGCCTTTGGGTTTAGGACTTTGGGGGGGCTTCCCTAAGCCCTAAACCCTAAACCCTAAATTGTGGGCCTGAAAGGGTCTTATAGCTGAAAGGATCAGTAAGGTCCTGTGGCTCAAGGGGGCTGATCGAAAGGCCCTTATTCGAAAAGACCCCTGCAGAAACAAAACCGCAGTACCCCGAGCTCCAGGCCCTTACCCCAACTCAACCCCAAGGAAACCCCCCACAAACCCCAAAGTCTAAAACGATCCTCAGACCAAACTCTAAGCGCTGATGAGCCCGAAGCCCAACGCTCGAACTCGGCTAAACCTTTCACCTGAACTCAACAGACGAAACATGAAATAAACCCATAACCCCAAGCCCTAGAGACGATGCACAAAATTCCACGAAGAACAAAATCATTGCAACTAAACCCTAAACCCTAAACCCTAAACCTTAAGCCCTAAACCCTAAACCCGAAGGCCTAAGCCCTCAAGGTGTGTTGTTCAGGGTTTTCGGATGGCTAGCGCAGAAATCATCATGGCCTGCTCCCGGCGAACAGGATCACTTGCCGCTGCTTTTTGTGCAAGCAGGCGAAGCTATCCGCAGGACCGTGGTAGAAGGAGAGGTGTTCGAGACGGTTCAACAATGTTACTAGACCCGGGAGTAGCCTAGGAATAAAAAGGGCGCACTTTTTGGTTTTAAGGGCATTATAAGGGAACCCCCAACCCTAAAAAAAGGAAAAAAGGGCCTACTCCCGGTCCTAGGTTATGTCCAGCCTCAGGCGTTTCGACTTCTGACATGTCGGCTTGCTCTTGTCCAGGGTGGCACTCATCGAGCCGTCTCCGCCAACGACCCTAAACCCTAAACTTTAAACCATAAACCCTAAACCCTAAACCCTAAAAATCCTAAAAAAGATACACAAAATCCCTGATGTCCAGGCTGGCAGACTTTAGCAGCTTGACGGAGTTTTGGAACAGCGTCCAGCTGATTCCTGATGGAAGCTTGCCGTGCAACTCAACCTCCTGTTTCGCTGTTCTCGGCTTGCTTCACACCACTGACCACCTCATGCCCATCTGGGAGAGGAATGTGGCTTCTGTGGAAGATGCTATACGGGAGGCCCGAAAACATTCTCGGCCATGGCTAGGCTGGGAACATGTATGTTGATCAACCACATGTTGTCCCGAAATCCTAAACCCTATGCTCAAACTCTAAACCCTAAACCCCCTCGCGGTTCAAGATTCGGGTTTAGGGGTTTTGGCTCGCAACGTGGGGTTTCATTTGCAAACCCTAAACCCTCTAACTCCAAACCCTAAACCTAAACCCTGAACCACTCATGGGAGCTCCTCCAACCTGCCCCTAACCTAAACCCTAAACCCTAAACCCTCAACCCTAAACCCTAAACCACAGGAGCTCCTCCAACCCGCCCCTAAACCCTGAACCCCTAAACCCTAAACCCTAAACACTATAAGGGCCTGGGACATGAAGGCGTGGAGACCCCGCTTTGAGGCATCTGGCACCAGGAGGACGTAGATCCTCACGAGGGGGTTCAGGGTTTGGGGTTTGGGGTTTGGGGTTTAGGGTTTAGGGTTTAGGGTTTAGGGTGTCTCAATGAGTGGGCGCGCTGCTGCTGAAAGCACCCAGGCGCGCGCCCCGATTTGCATAAGCCCACCCCCGCTGGCGCTCCACCCTCGCCTTAACCTCTACGGGTTTAGGGTTCTTTTGAACTCTGATCGTGCTGTTGTTGTTTTTCTCTTGTCTACTGGGTCGAAGCTCGGCATCGATGCAGATCAACTACCCTGAAGTTCGTAGCCCCTAGGCATTGCAAGGGAGATGTCTATCAGTCGAGGGCTGCTGGGAGAGCCAAAAGTCAGAGGTTTGGGCTTGGGGTTGGCTGCCGCCTTCGCCCTCGGCGATGCTGCGTGCTGGGCGGGGATGTGGAAAACTTGCTTGGAAGGGAGTGAAATTAGAGGTTTGGGTTTTCGCCATGCTGATGCTGCAACTTTTGTTATTTTTGTCTTTTCTAATGGTTGCTGAGGAGATCCTCCCAGTCCCAGGCAGGGGGCCTCCCAGGCAGGGGGGCCTCCCGGTGAGTCTTTCTCAAAAACCCGAAGGTTTGGGCTCGGGGCTGGCTGCCGCATTCGCCCTTGGTGATGCTGCGTCCTGGTTGGGATCCTTCAGGTTCAGGCAAAAGGTCGGCAAGCAGGAGATCCTCCCAGTCCCAGGCAGGGGGGGCCTCCCAGACAAGGGGCCTGACAGCCTCCCAGTGAGTCTTTCTCAAAAACTCAAAGGGGCTGTTTGCCGCATTCGCTCTTGGTGATATTGCGTCCTTGTTGGGGATCTGGGTCCCTTGCTTGAAAGCCTGCTGGCAAAAGGTTTCCGGCAAGCAGGACTAACAGGGCCAGGCAGGGGGCCTCCCAGGCAGGGGGCCTGACAGCCTCCCAGTGAGTCTTTCTCAAAAACCCGAAGGTTTGGGCTTGGGGCTGGCTGCCGCATTCGCCCTTGGTGATGCTGCGTCCTGGTTGGGGATCTGGATCCCTTGCTTGAAAGCTTCAGGCAAAAGGTTCTTCAGACAGGCCCAGGCCTCAGGGGCCTCCCTCAGAAATGGTCCGACAAAGATACAAACAAGTCTGTGAAGACCCAACCAGGACGCTCAGAAAGGTCCGGGAAGGGACAAAAAATCTCAGAAATGGATTGAGAAAGGTAAAACAAGGTTTAGATTTGGTCTGGGAAGAAATAATCTGCGAAAGCCCGAAAGAAATGGGAAAGTTTTAAAGGCTCAGAAATGGTCCGGGAAAGGCCTAGAAAAGCGCAGAAATCGATTGGGAAAGGCAAGTCCGAAACCTGAAACCTTAAATCAAAGGGGGACCCCAGAAGTTGTCCGTACCCATAACGGCAGGGCCCCTGGTCCTCCTATGGAAAGGTTTGGGGTCATATCTCTCTAGCACATCCGGCAGGCCTGTCGCGTGCGCCGGCACCGAGCTGGTGCAGTTAACGGAGCTCCTTCGCAGCGACTGTCGCGCATGCTTGGAGCTGGCAGGGACTGTCGCCCCCTGCGCGCTCGCTGCTGGCTATCGCAGCGCCCGCAGCTCGCTTCAGTTTAGCGTTTCGGGTTTAGATCCTCACGAGGGTGTGTGTCGGAGGGTGTCCGGGCGGCTTCAGGGGTTTAGGGGCTGTGAGCGTTACAGGGGTTAGGCGACCCAGGGATCAAGCAAAAGTTCCAGAAACCATCTCCAGTAAAGTTTCGGGAGTTCCGCAAGAGTTTGAAGTATCATTCCTGCATTGGAGGGTGGGCTCGCGTTAGGGGCGCAGAACCCGAAACCCTAAAGAGGGGGCCCTCATACGGCGTTTGATCTAAGCCAGACCATTGGAGTACCGAACCATGAAGAACAGACTGCAATTCGGGGTTAGCGTTTAGGACTTGTAGGCCCCTAAGCCCTGAGCCCGAAGCCCGAACCGAAACCCTACACCCTAAACCTTAAACCCTAAATCCTAAACCCTAAGCCCTATACCCTAAACCCTAAACCTAAACCCTAAACCCTCTATTCAAGAACAAGGCCCAGAATACACCTAAATAACTCCCTTCTTGGGGCCTTGTAGGCTCAGGGCCTGGGATTGAAAACTGTGTGGTTTAGGTAGGGTTTAGGGTTTAGGGTTTAGGGTTTAGGGTTTAGGGTTTAGGGTTTAGGGCTTAGGGTTTAGGGTTTAGGGTTTAGGGTTTAGGGTTTAGGGTTTAGGGTTTAGGGTTTATCGTTTAGGGCTCGGGGTCTCCCGTGCTTCGTCTCCTCGCATCCCACTTGAAGCCTTCGAGGAGCCACGGCTCCGCGATGTACTCCTGGACGATAGCCTGCCCAGGAGGACAGAAAGAGGGTTTAGGGTTTAGGGTTTAGGGTTTAGGGTTTAGGGTTTAGGGTTTAGGGTTTAGGCTTTAGGCTTTAGGGCTTAGGGCTTAGGGTTTAGGGTTTAGGGTTTTAGGGTTTAGGGTTTAGGGTTTGGGAACATTCCCAAGTCAGATACATGATGTATTCTCCGTTACAGAAACTTAGGGGCTGAATGCCCTCGCCCAAAAAAGGATTAGCCTCTTATGTATAGTAAGATTCTATATTACTGGGATTCTATATTAGGAGTCTCCGAAAATAGGGGGTACCCTTTTTGGGGGGATGAATTCTACTTGGGGTAGAAAGGGGGTGCCCCTCGTTTAGGAGATGCCCATATAACCAAGAAGGTTGGAGTTCCCGACCCTCAACCCTAAACCCTAAACCCTAAACCCTAAACCCTACACCCTACACCCTACACCCTACACCCTACACCCTACACCCTAAACCCTAAACCCTAAACCCTAAACCCTAAACCCTAAACCCTAAACCCCACACCCTATATCACGCACTGCACGCTCGGATCTGGGAGGGGCCTGCTGCGATGGAAGGCGCCGGAGCAACTTCTGGAAGTCCTGCGGCAAAAGCCGTGGCTTTCTGAGGTTTAGGGATTAGGGTTTAGGGTTTAGGGCTTAGGGTTTAGGGTTCAGGGTTCAGGGTTTAGGGTTTAGGGTTTAGGGTTCAGGGTTTAGGGTTCAGGGTTCAGGGTTTGGGGTTTAGGGTTCTTGTGGGCTTCGGGCGAAGGAATGTGAGCACCTAGCGCTTAGGAATTAGGGTGGGGTTGTGCCGGGCCAACTTCTGGCCCTCTAGCCTGAGCCCTAAACTCTTCTAATCGCTTCCCCCTTGTATTAAACATGCCCCTAACCATAAAGACACTTTCCGGAAAATCCTGCCGAAACCGACCCCGCCTTTTAAACCCCATTCCGAACTAGGGGTGCGGGGGGCGGGGGGGGTTCAGGGCCTCAAAAACCTTCAAGCAAATCTAAACCCTATCCCAAAAAATGGCATATGAATAAGAACATCCCCCCAATATTGAAAACGTATTGAAAACGCATTCGAGTTTCTATTGGGGGGGGAGGGGGGGGGGGGGGGGGGGGGGGGCGCCCGCCCGTTTAATATTAGGGGGAAGGGATTACGCCCCCTTCGAACCCTAATGAACATGCTATTGTTTATATTTCCTTGGGTTTGGGATTCAGGGTTCAGGGTTCAGGGCTTAGGGTTTAGGGTTTAGGGTCTAGGGTCTAGGGTCTAGGGTCTTGGGGTTCAGGGCTTAGGGCCTTAGGGTTTTGTAGGGCCTTAGAGTTTAGGGTGCAGCATTCTGGCTCCTCCGGACTCTTCACCAACGCAATGCCCGTGCCTCTTCCAGAAGAACTCCCTAACAAAGGTTTAGGGCTTAGGGCTTAGGGTTTAGGGTTTAGGGTTATAAGCTGATAACTCAGAACTTATAACCTACTAACTTATAGCCTATAACTTATAACTTATAACTTACAACTTAGGACTTAGAACTTAGAACTTATAAACTTATAATGAACTTATAACTTAGAACGTATAAATTAAAACTTATAACTTATAACTTATAGCTTATAACTTATAACTTATGACTTTAACTTATAATTTATAACTTTTAACTTTCAACTTAGAACTGATCACTTACAACTCACGACTTACAACTTACAACTTATAACTTATGACTTATGACTTGCAACGTAGAACTTATATATCTGGGCCCAGATTCGGGGTGTGGATCTACATTACTAGCTCCTTCTCGGGGGGAGGTTGGGGAGGCTCCATGATGATGATGATAAGCTCCTAAAACAGATGAGGGTACAAACAAAAACTTCGTGGCTCTCCCCCGTGCGATTCATGGTCCGTGGTTCATGGTGGGTTTAGGGTTCAGGGTTTAGGGTTAGGCTGTAGGGTCAGGGTTGTCATTTGCAGTTTTGGGTTCAGGGTTTAGGGTTCATGGTCAATTGGTTAAGACCAAGGGTTGTTCCCTCCCCCTGTGGTTCATAGTGGGTGTGGGTTTTAAGGCTTTGGGTTTCGGGTTTTCCTCTCCCCAGCAAGAGTAAAAACCAATGTGACTCGATTTCAAGAAACGGTACCGTGTTTTCTCGCTCTGAACGCGGAGCGAGGACACATAGATAGCATATAGGGTTACGGGTTTAGGAATAGGGCTCATAGAACTTCAACCTTAGTACAGTCAATCCGTGGTCCGGGGTTGGGCGAGACCTTCCGCTGTCACAAGCCTGCCAAACCCCCACCCGACACGCGTAAGCCCTTTAAACCCTGAACCCTAAACCCTAAAACCCAGACCTTATAAACACTGAACCCTAAACACCGAAACCAAGAAGCCCTCCCAACCCTGAAAACCTGAAACACAAAACCCGATAACCTAATCCCTGGAAAAAGAAACTCTCGATCCTGAAACGCTGAACCCAGAAAACCTAAAGCCATAAACCCTAACCCCGAAACCTGCTTCTGAATCGAATCCTTGAGAGGCATAGTCTAGGTGTTTGCGGTTCAGGGTTTAGGGTTCAGAGTTTAGGGTTTAGGGTTTAGGGTTTAGGGAAAGTTGTGTTCCAAAATGACTCTCCAAAAGTGATGTTGCTGTTGCAGCGATGGCTGCATCCCACGATGTCATGTTAGCTGCTGAAATGCGATCCTTCTGAATGGCGATCCTTCGGCGTTGTTTACAAACCACTCAAGCTTGGTTGGCTCCCTAAAGCAGGGCTCCTTTCTATTTTTGAGGTTCCGCGGAGTGGTTCGTCCAGCTATGCGGGTGCCAAAAAAGGCCGCCCTAAAAACCCTACACAAGGACCTCAACACCACAGCTGTAAAGCCCTCTCAAATATCTCCCTAAACCCTAAACGCAGTAAATCTTAAACCCTAAACCCTAAACCCAAACCCGAAAACCTAAAGCCTAAACCCTAAAACCTAAACCCTAAACCCTAAACCCTAAACCCTAACCCTAAACCCTAACCCCTAAACCCTAAGACCTAAACGCCATAAACACCCCAATTCCCTGCACGCAGACCATCCCGGCCAAAAGGTAGGATTCCCTTATGGTAAGGACCCCAAAAAGGTACCCCTAATGTCGGAAACCTCCATATCCAAAACATGACACCGGGGTTTTGGATTGTGGTAGAAGTGTTTGTGAGGTTCCGCCACTGTGTGCACCCCAAACACTAAACCCCGAACTTGGCATGTTCCCCCTTGTACTCACAGTCCTTAATCGGGATTCTAGTACTCCCACCGATTATCATGCTTTACGGACTGCTAGTATAAAGGGGAGCATCCCAACCCTGAACCATGAACCCTGAACCCTGAACCCTAAACCCCAAACCCTAAATTCTAACCCCCGCAGGCCTTGAGAACCGCGATCCGGCTTCACGATGAGAGTGGGCCGATGCCCTGAGGTGCCGCTGTAGCTTGTGCTGCTTCGGGTAAGCCAAGAGATCCCTAAACCCTAAACCCTAAACCCTAAACCCTAAACCCTAAACCTTAAACCCCAAGCCCTATGCCCTAAACTCCTAAACCCCAAGCCTAAAACATCAATTGAACATTAAACCCTGAACCTAAATGTGGAGGCCTCCGCTCCAGGCCTCGGACGTCACAAGCTCTGCCTCCTCGCTGTGGTTTCGGGTTTAGGGTTTAGGGCTTAGGGCTTAGGGTTTAGGGTTTAGGGTTGAGGGTTGAGGGTTTAGGGTTTAGGGTTTCGGGGACATGTTTGAGGGTTTGCGGTCACCCCAAATCCTAAACCCTAAACGCAACTGGGGAGCACAGAGGCATGGGCATGCTTCCCCTTTGTCTGAAGGCCTTCGGGCTATGGGGTTATAGGGGGTTTAGGGTTTAGGGTTTAGGATTTAGGGTTGAAGATTTAGGGTTTAGGGTCTAGGATCTAGGGTATAGGGTTTAGGGAGTTTGGAGTTTAGGGTTTAGGGTTTAGGGTTTAGGGTTTAGGGTTTAGGGTTTAGGGTTTAGGGCTACAGGGGTATAGGGTCTGGGGTGAAAAGGTCCTTGCCAAACATGAACAGGAACAACGGCCAGAGCCCTAAACTCTACAAACCCTATACAAACCGTATACAAACCCGATAAAACCCACACAAACCCTATAAGGCCTTTTAAAAACCCCATGAAACCCTAGCAAACACTATGAAACCCTATAAAGCACATGAAACCCTACAAAAACCCTAGCACCCCCTGCAAGCCCATGTAGCCCTGAACCCCAAACACCAAAAGCGCATTTCGGAAACCCTAAACCCTAAACCCTAACCCTAAACCCTAAACCCTAAACCCTAAACCCTAAACCGGGTCCTCCGGTAGCTGCCAGCTCCGGGGCCAGTTCCGGTGCCCCTTTTCAAAGAAGCTGTGACACTTTTGGGTGGGGTTCAGGATTCAGGGTTCAGGGTTCAGGGTTCAGGGTTCAGGGTTCAGGGTTCAGGGTTTAGGGTTTAGGGTTTAGGGTTTAGGGTTTAGGGTATAGGGTATAGGGTTTAGGGTTTAGGGTTTAGGGTTTAGGGTTTAGGGTTGAGAGGTCAGGGTTCGGGGTTAGGGGTTCAGGAATTCGGGTTTTGAGCTTGAGTTCAGGGTCTATGGCAACATGCTGTTATGAACTCGGGCGCGTGGCAGCCATTGGGGCAGTTCCATCAGCAGCGTCGGATTTCGGGTTTAGGGTTTAGGGGGTTTAGGGTTTAGGGTTTAGGGTTCAGGGTTCAGGGTTTAGGGTTAGGACTTAGGGCTTAGGGCTGAGGGTTTAGGCTTTAGGGTTTAGGGTTTAGGGTCTAGGGTTTAGGGTCTAGGGTTTAGGGTTTAGGGTTTAGGGCAGCCCCGATAACCCAAAACCCCCCAAAAACCACCCACCCCCCCCCTACGCCCTAAACCCGAAGCCCTAAAAAACCTTAAACCCTAAACCCTCTCTACCTATATATATGTATAGATACATATACTTTTTTCAACCTTAATTGAATTTCCGAATTTGGCCGCTTTATTTTCCGAATTTGGCCGTTTTTTGCTTTCTCAATGTTATGGGATTCTCTGGGTGAGTGGGGGTTATATAGAGATATATATATATCTATTTATCTCAGGGCCGTGAATAAAAGAACTTAACCATAAAACTGCTCGACCCGGAGTGCTGAACCCTAAACCCTAAACCCTAAACCCTAACCCCTAACCCCTAAACCCTAAACCCTAAACCCCAAACCCTAAACCCTACACTAAAACCCCCAAACTCCTAAAAACCCAAAAAACCCTAAACTGCCTGAACCGTTGGGATCTGCCTTCAGGGCCTCTCCTAGCATCTTCTTCCCACACACCTCGGCGGCTCGACTTCGCGCTCTGAGTTTTTGACAGGGTTTCGGGTTTAGGGTTTAGGGTTTGGGGTTTAGGGTTTAGGGTTTAGGGTTTAGGGTTTAGGGGTTAGGGTTTAGGGTTTAGGGTTTAGGGTTTAGGGTTTAGGGTTTAGGGTTTAGGGTTTAGGGTTTAGGGTTTAGGGTTTAGGGTTTAGGGTTTAGGGTTCAGCATCTCAAGTTCGAGCATTTACTAGGCCAGCAGTGTGTGTAGGCAACGGAAAAAAACCCACCCGCCCAAAGAATCCCATAACATTAAGAAAATAAAAGTTGTTCTTAATTTCTAGTCCGACGCACCCATGCCGTAACGTCTCACCCCTTCCAAGCACATCGCCCCCCGATAACCAAGACCTGGAATCATGCATTTTCACTGTCACTCGTAACGTCTCACCCCTTCCAAGCACATCAGCCCCCGATAAGCAAGACCTGGAATCATGCATTTTCACTCGTAACGCCTCACCCCTTCCAAGCACATCACCCCCCGATAAGCAAGACCTGGAATCATGCTTGGAAGGGGTGAGATGTTACGAGTGAAAGTGCATGATTCCAGGTCTTGCTTATCGGGGGGTGATGTGCTTGGATGATGTGCTTGGAAGGGATGAGACGTTACGAGTGAAAATACATGATGCCAGGTCTTGCTTATCGGGGGGTGATGTGCTTGGAAGGGGTGAGGCGTTACGGGCCGATCCTGGGGTCACCCAAGGGGGGGTGGGGGGGGGGGTGGCGGGGGCCCTAAACCCTACGGTTTAAAAGCCCTGTCGGTGAAGGCTCGGTTTTCGTCGAAAATCCGGGAAAAGAGAGGCACCCAGAACCGTCGATTTCAGTATTAAAAAAATCGCATTTTAATAGGGACCCTGGCCGAATATGGGTCACCTTCGGGGGGGGGTGTGGGGCGGGGGGGGGGGGTGGGGGGGGGGGGGGTGGGTGGGGCGGGGGTGGGGGGGGGAGAGAGAGGGGGGGGTGGTGGGGGGGGGTTGGAGAACTTGCCCAGTAAAACGGCGCCTTGCCCAGCAAACGGCCGTTTTATGGGCAAAGGTCGCAGTTTTATGGGGCAAACAAAGGTCGCCCGTTGTACTGGGCAGGGTTCGATTTGGTCAAAAATCGACCTGCCCAGTAAAACGGCGAACTTGCCCAGTTTTTAACAACGCGACCTTCGGTCACAAAATCGACCTTGCCCAGTAAAACGGCGACCTTGCCCAAAAAACAGCCGTTTTACTGGGCAAGGTCGCCGTTTACTGGGCAAGGTCGCCGTTTTACTGGGCAAGGTCGATTTTGGTCAAAAAATCGACCTTGCCCAGTAAAACGGCGACCTTGCCCAGTAAAACGGCGACCTTCGGTCACAAAATCGACCTTGCGGCGACCTTGCCCGTAAAACGGCCGTTTTACTGGGCAAGGTCGCCGTTTTACTGGGCAAGGTCGCCGTTTTACTGGGCAAGGTCGATTTTGGTCAAGAAATCGACCTTGCCCAGTAAAACGGCGACCTTGCCCAGTAACTCCTTAACATTTAAATTATATATGAAAGAGAGGTTTAGGGTTTAGGGTTTAGGGTTTAGGGTTTAGGGTTTAGGGTTTAGGGTTTAGGGTTTAGGGTTTTAGGGTTTTAGGGTTTAGGGTTTTAGGGTTTAGGGTTTAGGGTTTAGGGTTTAGGGTTTAGGGTTTAGGGTTTAGGGTTTAGGGTTTAGGGTTTAGGGTTTAGGGTTAGTGTAATCTCTATTCAGGACTGTTAGTATAAGGGGGAACTTCCCAGGTTTAGGGTTTGTAGGGTTCGAGGCTTAGGGGCTTTTAGGGTTTAGGGCCTAGGGCTTAGGTTTTAGGGCTAAGGGTTTAGGGTTTCGGGTTTAGGGTTTAGGGTGTAGGTTTAGGGTTTAGGGCCTAGGACTTAGGTTTTAGGGCTAAGGGTTTAGGCTTGGGGTTTAGCCTTCTCCCGCGTCCGCGGGAAGGACTTGTTCATTTCGGGGGCGGAGCATGAAGGGCGCATAGCCAGAACCTATACCCCGAAACCCTCATACCGAAAGCCCCTGTACGTACCTAAAACTCAAAAACCCCAAAACCCCCCAAACCCGAAAAGCCTAAAAGCCCTCAAAAAAAAAAACCTAAAACCCGTAAAAGCCCATAATACCCTGAAACCCTAACCCTAAACCCTAAACCCTAAACCCTAAACCCTAAACCCTAAACCCTGAAACGCTACAAGCCCTTCAAGCTGTCTGCGGATGAGGCTGAGCCGGCGTAGGCGGTGGCTGGGCGGTGGCCCGAACGGCCAGTCCGGATGGTGAAGACTTCCGTTTTCGAGTAGGGTTTAGGGTTTGGGGTTTGGGGTTTAGGGTTTAGGGTTTAGGGTTTAGGGTTTAGGGTTTAGGGTTTAGGGTTTAGGGTTTAGGGTTTAGGGTTTAGGGTTTAGGGTTTAGGGTTTAGGGTTCAAGGTTTAGGAATTGGGCATATTCCCAGCCCTGGCCTGGGCTTCGAGCTCTTCGTGGTCCAGATGGTGGATCTGAATCCGCTGTCGTTCGTCCCTGATGATGCGCCAGGCATTGGGCACGAAACAGGACAGCCCGTGCGGCTCCTCGGGCGAGGCTCCTAAACTCCCCAAACCCGAAGACCCTTACAACCCTAAATCCTAAAGCCTTAATACCCCAAAACCCTAAGCCCCAAACCCTAAACCCTAAAACCCCAAACCCCAAACCCATCAAACTCAAAAACCCTAAACCCCACACCCAAAAACCATAAACCCATAAACCATAAACCCTCGACCTTAAAGCCTCTAAATACCTAAAACACAGACCCATACACCCCAAAAACCCCCCAAAAAACCCAAACCCCTAAAACACCAAACTCCTAAAACCCTAAAAAGCTGAACCCTACACGACAAACATCTCAAAACCTAAAACAAGAAAACCCATGAAACCCAAAACCCTAAACCCCGAACCCCAAACCCAAACCCTAAACCCTAAACCCCAAACTCCTAAAGCCCCAAACCCCAAACCCTCAACCCTCCACCCACCACTCAAACCCTCAAAGCCCTGAATCCCAAAACCCCAAACCCTAAACTCGAAACTCCTACAACCCTAAACCCCAAACCCTACCCTAAACCCCAAACTCCTAGAACCCCAAACCCTAAACCCAAACCCGCCAAAGCCCTGAAAACCCAAAACCCTAAACCCCAAACTCCCAAAACCCCAAAACCTAAACCCCAAAACCGCCAAACCCCTCAAAAACCCTCAAACCCTCAAAACCCTAAACCCTAAACCCCAGACCCTAAACCCCAAACCCAAACCCTAAACCTCAAAACCCCCAAAAAAGCCCTCCAAGCCCTGCCTCCTGCAGCCCCGGCAGATGGGACAGCCACTGCCCTGGACCGAGCTTGCGCAGCCACAGGGCGATGTCCTCAAGTTGGGGGTTTATGTGGGGGTTTAGGGTTTAGGGTTTAGGGTTTAGGGTTTAGGGTTTAGGGTTTAGGGTTTAGGGTTTAGGGTTTAGGGTTTGGGGTTTGGGGTTTGGGGTTTGGGGTTTGGGGTTTGGGGTTTGGGGTTTAGGGTTTAGGGTTTAGTTTAGGGGGTTCGGGTTTAGGTTTTGGGGTGTTGGGTTTGGGGTGTCTAGGGGTTTGATGGCCTGTGTAGGTTTGCAGTGTATGGCGTCTGCATGTGTCAGAGGCATGGCCACCTGTGCCCAAGGTGGCCACCGAATACCTGAACCTTAAACCCTAATGTCTCGTAATGACCCGAATACCTCCTAATAACCCCAATATCTCCCAACAACCCTCAACCCTCAAACTTCAACCCTCAACCCTCAACCTGAAACCCTAACCCAAACCAACATCCTCAAGGAGTCGATCTCTAAAGCCCCGAAGTTCAAACCTCAAGAACCTCCAAAGCATTAGGGTTTAGGGTTTAGGGTTTAAGGATATGGGATTAGGGATTAGGGTTGAGGGTTCAGGGTTTAGGGTTCAGGGTAAAACCCCGGAACCTCTGCACCTTAAGGCTCCCTGAATCCAAAACCCTGAGCCCCTAAACCCTAAACCCTAAACCCTAAACCCTAAACCCTAAACCCTAAACCCTAAACTCTGCGCCCTTGGCCCTTGGCACGCCTCCTTTTGGAGGACCCAAGCAATTCGGCTATGTGAGCCGCCATGGACGACCTCCAAAGTTTAGGGTTTAGGGTTTCGGGTTTAGGGTTTAAGGTTTAGGGTTTAGGGTTTAAGGTTTAAGGTTTAGGGTTTAGGGTTTAGGGTTTAGGGTTTAAGGTTTAGGGCTTAGGGTTTAGGGTTTAGGCTTTAGGGTTTAGGGTTTAGGTGGCTTCTCACTCAAATAGCAAAAGTACTCGGCCCTAAGCCCTACAAACCCTAAACCTCAAACCCCTAAACCCTAGACCAGATACCCCCAAACCCTAAACCCGAAAGCCTAAAGCCTTAACCCACAAGGCGTAGGAAAGGGGGCTTCGAAGTCTTTTTGATGCCGGTTCTGCTGGAGCTGGAGGGCTGAGACTCGGCCCGAACTTTAAGAACCCCCCCCGCCCCCACAAAAAAAATATGGCAAACCTACCTTTTTTGTAGATCATGATGATAAAGGGTTTAGGGTTTATGGGTTTTTAGGGCTTAAGGTTTAGGATATGGGGTTTACGGTTTACGGTTTTGGACTGCGGGCCTTGGGGGAAAGGAGGATTTTGGAAGGGGTTAGTCTGGACCTGCAGCTCCACAGGCCCTACTAAACTCTAAACCCTAAAACCCTAAAACCCTAAAACCCTAAACCCTAAACCCTAAACCCTAAAGCCCTAAAACCCTAAAACCCTAAAACCCTAAAACCAAAACCCTAAAACCTAAACCCTAAACCCTAAACCCTAAACCCTAAACCCTAAACCCTAAACCCTAAACCCTAAACCCTAAACCCTAAACCCTGTCCTGGCGCCGCGGCCTCCCAGCCCAGCTTGCCGGAAGCCATGCGCAAGAGCGCCTCATTCCTGGTGCTGCAGACTGCAGACACAGCGTTTGGGGTTTAGGGTTTAGGGTTTAGGGTTTCGGGTTTAGGGTTTAGGGTTTAGGGTGTGGGGTTGTGGCGCCCCTGAGCAGCCTAAGGCTAGGCATCCAAATGCAGACACAGAGTTTAGGGTTTAGGGTTTAGGGTTTAGGGTTTCGGGTTTCGGGTTTAGGGTTTAGGGTTTAGGGTTTTGGGTTTAGGGTTTAGGGTTTAGGGTTTAGGGTTTAGGGTTTAGGGTTTAGGGTTTAGGGTTTAGGGTTTAGGGTTTAGGGTTTAGGGCCAGGGGGGGTGGTGGGGAAGTCGGGTGGGGGGAGGTGCTTCTAACTTCTAACACATGTTCTGAGCGCTGTCAAGGCCCCGTTTTGGCAACAAGACCTTGCGGACTAAGTCAAAGTGTCTGCAGCCCGGCCCGGCTTCTCAAGCGGACGGTCAGAAGTGGGCGCTGGAACCCTAAACCCTAATACGCTAATACCCCGAACCATAAACCCTAAGCCCTGAACCCTAAACCCTCAACGCTAAACCCTAACCCTAAATCCTAATCCTAAACCCTAAACCCTAAACCCTAAACCCTCAACGCTAAACCCTAAACCCTCGTACCGCATGTCGCAGTCTGCGTTCGCAACAAGCGCCCTGAACCCCATTGAGCAGCCCTCAGCCCCGACACAAGCTCTACGTCGAAACTTTACGGACGCCCCAACTGGGCGACTGGTAGGGTTTTCGGGGTATTCGGGTATTAGGGTACTATAGGGTATTAGGTTCTGCGGGTATTCAGGGCATTCGGGGAATTCGGGTGTTCGGGTATTCGGGTATTCGGGTATTAGGGTTAAGGTTATAGGGTTTCGGGTTTAGGGTGGCCGAGGTCCCGGCTTCTTTGCCAGGGCAAGGTCCAAGCCTTCGCCCAAACAGGTGGAATGACTCAGGTGCTGGAAAGCCAAACAGGGGTTTAGGGTTTCGGGTTTGGGGTTTAAGATTAGGGTCTAGGGTTTAGGGCTTGGGGTTTGGGGTTTAGGGTTTAGGGTTCAGGGTTCAGGGTTCAGGGTTCAGGGTTCAGGGTTCAGGGTTCAGGGGCTTCAACCGCCGCATAACATCCTTGATGCTCGGTCTAACAAAAAATTGGCTAGAAGGACGCCAGACCTGGCCATGACGATGGCTATTCTTGCTGCTTCACGTAACACAATCACAAGATTTACTAGACCCAGGTTGCAAAAAAAAAATTTAAAAAAAGGAGCAACCTCGGAATCAAAAGGTTGCCCTTTTAGGGATAGAGGGGTTTAGACAAGGGAACCCTCAACCCTGACAAAGGGGGGGATGTACTCTGGGTCCTAGTAGCCCCAAGCCCTAGACCCTAAACAACAGAAGGGAAGAATGGGCTTATAAGGGAACATAAACCCGAAGAAAACGGAACAAGGGCCTACTCTGGGTCCCAGTTCAACTGCTGATGCTGGACAACGTCGGGCACCCAGGGAGCATCTTAAGGGTTAAGGGTTTAGGGTTTAGAGCTTACGGCTTAGGGCTTAGGGCTTAGGGTTTAGGGTTTTGGGTTTTGGGTTTAGGGCTTAGGGTTTAGGATCTCGGATTTAGCGTTCAGGTGCAGTCCTCAAGGGTGGATTTCATGGCTCGGGGGCTTGCAATGGATGAAGGCCTCGACCTCCAGCTCTCTTTAGAGTTTGGGTTTAGGGTTTAGTTCTTTGGTTTTACGGGTAGGATTTAGGGTTTAGGGTTCAGGGCGGAGGGTTTTGGGGTTTGCAGGATGTCGTGCTAGTTGTGGCAATGCGGAAACCGATGCATTCTCAGAGCAACAAGGCACTGTGTTCGTGAAAACGCATAGGTCGGGGTGCCAGCATTCAACAGGAAACAACTTTGGCCTCGAGAGAGGGTATAGTAAAAGGCAAGTGAGAGAGAAGGTGAGAGAACATAGCAGAAAGAGATCAGAAAGAGAGCGAGAGAGAGGGAAAGAGAGAAAGCGAGAGAGACCATTGCGAGCATGCACACCTGCTCTAACAGGCCGAGGGCCTACGGAATGAAGTGCGGAAAGGTAACTATCTGGTGCTGCCTCACTACCATTCCGGTGGTTTGACGTGCCTGCACACTCTCTTGCATTGAATGACGCGACCCGGCACTAAAGCAAAAGGAGCCATCTGAGCAACCTTACCTTCGGGTCAAGAGAACATGAAACTCCTTCTATCTACATGACATACTGCGGAGGGCTCAGGACTTCGGCTCCTCTTGCGTAACCCCTAACCCCTCACCACGTTGATAGGTTCGTTGCTCACCAGGAGGTCCTACACGCAGCTGTATGTGAATGTACCATGTACCCAGGAGAAGAGCTATGGCAAACCCTGAACCCCAAGCACTACACCCTGAGAAAGAAGGAGGCCCCAAACCCGAAACACTAAACCCTGTTTAGGGTTTAAGGTTTAGGGTTTAGGGTTGCCTGGCAAGCTGGGCCTATAAGCTCCCCCGACCCAGCGCGAACCTTTTCTCACCGTGTCTCTCCTCGAAAAAGTTCTAGTTCATGGTTGGGATAAAACTAAAAATCTAAACTTATATTCCTCATTGGCTTTAAGTGCTCTTAAACATGCAACATGTTCCCCAACTATGACCTAGTTCAGGGCCCTTCGGGCGCGGAAAGAGCTCATTTTTTAATGCGGCCGGTCAGAACTCATAATAGCACTCCTTCGTTGTGAGGAGCTGCAACAAGATCCACAAGAACTTTACTTCCTCACCTCCTGGCGCTAGAGACTCGAGCTTGGCAAAGTGCTTGGACCACTCTGCCTGTTTCTTGGCCATGATCGCCTCCACTTCGTCAATATTACCGTGAAGCAGGAAGCCTCGAAATTCTGGTGACCGGCTGCCGTCCCAGACTACCACCATAACTTTGTCAAAGCCTACAAAGCCAAGCTCCGCTGCATTGTGTGTACCAGCCTCGCCCTGAAAGCGCAGGGTGCCATCGTCTGCTGGAGCCCACTGATCCGATTGCCTCACCCACGACACATTCTTCGCAAATTGGTCTGGCGTAAGGGCAGAGCTTCGCAGGTCTAGTAGCTTGCCATCGTGAAGCTTTTTGGCCTCCTGGTAGTTGAGCTTGTCCATATGCCAGAAGCCCAAAGAGCATCTGCTGGTGTTGAGGACCAATCTCCCCCAAATCATGTCAAGAAGGCCATCTTCGGCTCGCATTGCGCAAAACTTCTGCCTGGCCTCCTCGCGATTGGCAACGTCCTGCGCAGGGCCATGATCCACAGCCGTGCTTAGGCTCACGTTTTGTCCGCCACCGATCGTCAAGACGGATCTTCCAGCCGTGTCATTGATGACGATGATGGAGTCATCATTGTAAAGATCGACCTCGAAGCACACGACGAAATCGGCTCTGTCCATCTTGTCCGTTCCCCTGTGTTGTACTCCGCCGTCCATGTCATAGTTGTTGTCAAGAACCTTGTAGATGGGCGTGACTGGCGGGAGCCTATTGGCGTACACGCCAGGCCCATAGTACGCATCCCCCTGCATGATCTCCGAAGGCCAGATGGCACCGCTCTTCACGATGCGTAGCCCTCCTTGTTGGTATAGTGGTAGACTCCCTCGAGAAGCATGGGCCTGCTTGGAAAATGACTGGTGTCACCACCGCCAGGGTGGCACCATGACCCGTACCTTCGACGCACGCCGATCATCGTGGCAAGGCTGTCGGTCGAGAAGTCTTGCGCAGTACCACCGCGATCTCGGACGGACACCTTCTTTTGAGCCGAGATTTTGAGGCAAGCGCGGTTCAAAACACGACCCTACACCGGCCGTAGCATAGCTTCCAGCGAGCATTGGGCGACAACGTGGGGGGTGGGGGGGGGTGGGGGCGTCCCTTACGCTTACCTTACACTCGTGGGCTGTACGCTTCTGCGTGCCTGTGTTTCCGGAAGCCTAGTTAAGGCGCCTGCGTCTGTTTGCTGTCTGGCTCAAGCTGAGGAAGGCCCTGGACGAATTATATACATTCCTGGAGGGCGAACATTGTTTAGATTCTAAACAACCCAGTTCTGCAGCCCAACAGAAATGAGAACCTGAAGCCGTCAAAACTCCCAACCCTGAAGCCTAAACCCTAAACCCCAAAACTCTTTAACGCCACGCTGTAGGGCCCTGGCAGGGATGTTGCCGAGACGGCCTGTCCCCTGCACGCAAGAAAAAACGGTAGGCCGTTCCTGCTCGGGTTTTTAGGCTAGGGTTTAGGGCTTTCGGGTCAGGATTTGCAGTATAAAAGCTTAGGTGTAACAATTGTGGTGAACATGCTGCCTTTTGAATTCGGTGCGCTTTCTCCTTTGCAGGGTTAGTTTAGATTCCAGGGCTTACGGGTTCAAGGTTTTGGGAGTTTAGGTTAGTGGTTAAGCCCAAAACCCCAAACCCTAAACCCCAAACCCGAAACCCGAAACCCTAAACCCTAAGCCCTAAACCCCAAAAGGTGAGGGGAAGGTGACTAAAGGGGGTGGACCTCTGCGTCAGCTGCACAGAGCCTTCTACTACGCAGGGCACATTCATCTCAGAGCACGCCCCTAAACCCCCAAACATTGAGAAACCCTTTCTTCGGGTTCAGGGTTTAGGGTTTAGGGTTTAGGGTTTAGGGTTTAGGGTTTAGGGTTTAGGGTTTAGGGTTTAGGGTTTAGGGTTTAGGGTTTAGGGTTTAGGGTTTAGGGTTTAGGGTTTAGGGTTTAGGGTTTAGGTTTAGGGCTTAGGGCTTAGGGTTTAGGGTTTAGGGTTTAGGGTTTAGGAGGTCATAAGCCCCAAACAAGTGCACACTTTCAGTTCTATAGGGGGTTATAGTATCCCAAAAAGTGTAAAGTGCACTCACTCAGGCAATCACTTTGTTTCAGGAGAACGCCAATGTATCCGAAGCACTTATGGTTTGTTGGGCTTTCGGGGTTTCGGGTTTAGGGTTTAGGGTTTAGGGTTTAGGGTTTAGGGTTTAGGGTTTAGGGCATGAGCCCGTTTCAGACTTCAGCGCCCCCGAGCGTCAAGACGCACTGAGCAGTAGGTGTTGACGGTGGGGGTCTAGGCGTCCAGGAATGAGGGTTGAGGGTTTGGGGTTTAGGGCTAGGGTTTAGGGTTTAGGGTTTGGGGTTTGGGGTTTAGGGCTAGGGTTTAGGGTTTAGGGTTTAGGGCTCTACAGGATGTCTACTGTAGCTTGAAAGGATCGGGGTTCATGGTGTCATCGCTCCCACCTGACTGCGGTGGGCCGGAAGTCTCCTGCGATGCGGGCGGGTGGCACATGCAGAGGCTGCAAAGCCCTGGGAGGTTCATGGTTTGGAGCTTAGGGTTTCGGGCTTCGGGTTTAGAACTTCAGGTTTAGGGCTTAGGGTTTAGGGTTTAGGGTTTAGGGTTTAGGGTTTAGGGTTTAGGGTTTAGGGTTTAGGGTTTAGGGTTTAGGGTTTAGGGTTTAGGGTTTAGGGTTTAGGGTTTAGGGTTTAGGGTTTAGGGTTTAGGGTTTCGGGTTAGGGTTTAGGGTTTAGGGTTTAGGGTTTAGGGTTTAGGGTTTAGGGTTTAGGGTTTAGGGTTTAGGGTTTAGGGTTTAGGGTTTAGGGTTTAGGGTTTAGGGTTTAGGGTTTAGGGTTCAAAAGGCGAGGAGGGATGGAAGCACTTAGCGTTTAGGGAATTGGGGTGGTGTTGTGCCGGGCCAGCTTCTGGCCCTCTAGCCTGAGCCCTAAACTCTTCGACTCCTCCTTCAAACCATGTTATTCTGCTTTATATCTGGACACTGAACCTCCTCTTTCCAACCCCGAACCCCGAACCCCAAACCCTTAAACCCTAAAGCCCAATAAGCCCAATCCCTAAACCCCAAATTAAACCCTAAACCCTAAATCCTTACAACTCCGAATTTTCCCTAAGCTCCAAATACCAAGGGTTTCAAGGGTTTCAAGGGTCTGACGGGTTTGAAGAGTTTCAAGGGTTGAGGGTTTCAAGTTGTGGGTTCTAGAGGATGTTTCCTATTTTTTGGAGGGTTTTTAGGGTGTTAGGGTTCCAGGGCTGTATGGGTTTTAGGGGGCTTTAGGGTTTCAGGGTTTTAGGGCGTTAGGCTTTTGGGGTTTAGGGTTTGGTGAGAAGCCAGGGCCGCTGAACGTCATCAAATCTTACGACCGTGCGTCTCGACATCACCGCTTCCAACATATGTTTTTCTTGCCCTAAACCCTAAACCCTAAACCCTAAACCCTAAACCCTAAACCCTAAAGCCTAAACCCTAAACCCTAAACTCAGGGCCTACCGCCCCCCTACGTTGGGGGGCGGCGCTTAAGCCCTTTGACCTCGATGGCACAAGCCGACCCAGGTCGCTCGCCCGCCTCCCACAGCATGGGGGTCGTGATGGGCCCGGTTCCGGAACACGTTCTCTTTTGGGGACCAGTAGGTCCCTTAAAATGAAAACCCCACCCCCCTGACCCTGGGCCCCCCCACTAGGTCAGGAGGACCCGGACCCTTCGCCGCAGCGTGCTCAGGGACCAGGGGGCCTCAGGCCGACCCAGGCCGACCCAGGCAGGGTGGGTGCTCAAAAATCAGTTTTTCTGCCTGCTTTGTCCCCCTGCCGCTTTTGACCTGGCCCCCCTGGCCTGGCCCCCCTGGCTTTCCTGGCCGCTGGCCCCCCTGTGGCCCCCCTGGCCCCTGCCCTCTCCTGTTTGTGCCCCGCCCGGCCCCCCTCCTGACCCTGCCCTACTGGGTCGGCTTCGGGGCCTCTATCTTACCTTCGAGACCTTGCTGGCACCCTTGACTCTCGGATTCAACCAACATCAAAGTTTTGAAGAGTGGACTGTCGTCTGAGTTTAGGCCTAAACCCGAAAAGGGATAGGTTTGGGTGGCTTTGCCGCCTTTGGACGGCGTGGGGTGGGAGAAAAGTGTTTAGATGGCCCTCCACAATCGGGCCAAAGCTGCTCTTCAGCACCTCACGAAGCTTTCGAGCTTGTTCCGAAACCTAACCTTCACAGCATCTACGCCCTATCACAGCAAACCCTAAACCCTAAACCCTAAACCCTAAACCCTAAACCCGCCAAGGTGCCTAGAATGCATTCCTTTTGCGGAACACTGCTGTGGATGCTCTCTTTTTGCACATATCTAATAGACACATCCAAGTCTTCTAACCCCTAAACCCTAAAACCCTAAAACCCTAAAACCCTAAAACCCGAAAGCCCTAAAACCCTAAAATCCTAAACCCTAAACCCGAAACCCTAAAGCCTCCTCGTGCCCTGAACGAAACCTGCCTCCTCGCTGTCAGAGGGGTCCAGGAAGCTACCCCAGCTCCTGGCGACCAGAAGTACGTACAACGCATGATACTAATAGATCTGCCTATATATTCATCGGGGTTTGGGGTCATGGGGGTGTAGGCTTTAGGGTTCAGAGTTTAGGGTTTGGGGTCATGGGGGTTTAGGGCTTAGGGTTCACAGCTTAGGGTTTAGGGTCGTGGGGGCTTCTTCGAGTTTCGGCTTAAACCCTAAACTCTAAACCCCAGACCCTAAACCCTAAACTCCAAGGATCTGTAAGGGCCAAGACCACACGCCGAGGGAAGCTAACCGAACCCCTGGGGCGCTTCCCGCCATCTTCGCGTCCTCTTCGAGAACACCTTTACATCCTCAACCCCGGAGTTTAGGGTTTAGGGTTTAGGGTTTAGGGTCCAGGGTCTAGGGTCTAGGGGCTTAAGGTTCTGAAATCTAAGCCCTAAGGCCCAAACACCTAAACCCTTAAACAGCAAGCCCTAAACCCCTGAACCCTTAACCCGGAGCTCCTGAACCCTAAACCCCCCCAAGCCCCAGAGCCCCCAACTTTGCGGCAAAAAAAACTTCTCAAAAGCTTTTTCGAAGCATAATGAAAATAGTATCTTTCGAGCCCCTGGACTTTCATACTAGCAACCCCTAAACCCTAATTCAACCCTAAGTCCGAAGCCCTACGCCCTAAGTCCGAAGCCCTAAGCCCCTGAGCCCTAAACCCTAAACCCTAAACCCTAAACCCTAAACCCTAAACCACAACTAGCTCATTAGGAACAGCTCGAGGCGATGCCTGCGCACAGGCCCGGCCGAGGCAGGCCTTTGCCGCGACCTGGAAAAAGCGTGTTGCAGTTTTGGGGCTCTCGGATTCGGTTTAGGGTTTAGGGTTTAGGGTTTAGGGTTTAGGGTTTAGGGTTTGGGGTTTAGGGTTTAGGGTTTAGGGTTTTAGGGTACTGGCTTGATTGCCGCAAGTTAGGGTGGGGTGCCTCCCATTTGCGGGCGCGCCCATGCTTTATGGACAACCTCAACAAAAGCATGGCCCCTGCACCCCGTTCTTGCATGCAGACGCAACGAAAAGTGGGAGGATGGCATGTCCTCCAACTCTGAATTGAACCAAAGCCACAAAGCCATGTACTGAGCGGATTTTTTGTTGGCAGCTGCCTCTGGTGCATTAAGATGTGCGGGACAACTGGTCGCAAGCCTGCCTGCAAACCTTGCAAAATTACCAGATACTGCTGCCTCCCGCTACGCTCAGGCATTAAGCCATGCCTTTCGAAAGCACTGCCGGTTGTAACTAAGAAGGCAAGCTCTGGTGCAAAGCGAATGAAGTCTGAAACGAACTGCTCAAGCTCGGCTTAGAGCATGGATATCAGCGTGTTAGATACAACCATGCGGTTTCGGACAATTTCAATCACGAAGCGCAGTTCAAGTGCTCCATCTTGTCCAGACATCACGATGCTGCGGGCAAATCCAAGTATGGAAGGCAAGTGGGCAATTGCGTCGTTTTGCCGCAATGCTTGGTCGATCTTTGTGCACGCGTCCCACGCGCTTCGTCGGTGTGCTAGAGCTTTGCTCACCCCTGAACCCAACAGCACACCACCCATGCGCCAAGACTTTTGCCCTGCAGCCCTAAACACTAAACCCTAAACCCTAAGCCCTAAACCCTAAACACTCAGCCCTAAACCCTAAACCCTCAGCCCTAAACCCTAAACCCTTAACCCTAAACCCTAAACCCTACACTCCCCCCCCCCCACCCCCCCTCCCCACCCACCCCGCCCCCAACTCTGCCTTGTCGGCAGTCGCCGGGGAGGGGGACCCCATGCCATGGCTGGAGACACGCCATGGCTTGGAAGCCCCTTCTTGACTTAGTAGGTGGGGTTTTTGGTTTGGGGTTTTGGAGTTTAGGGTTCAGGGTTCAGGGTTTAGGGTTTGGGGTTTAGGGCTACTTGGAAGCTCTTTTGTCTAAGTAAGAAGGGTCAGTAAGTTGGGTTCTGGGGATTGTTAAAGGGTTTCTGGGGGGTACTAGGCAGACTTACTGAGTCAAAAGAGCTTCCAAGTGGGCACCTTAGTGTGTTTTAGGGTTTTTTGGGTTCAGGGGGCGGGGTTTTAAGCGTTTAGGCCTTTTGAGGACTTCGTGCTTTAGGGCATTTTGGGCTTCTTGGGCTTCGTGGCTTAAGGGTTAGGGCTTTCGGGCTTCAGGGAGTTAGAGTTCATCCCAAACCCTGGTCCCTAAACCAAAAGCCCTAAACCCTAAAACCAAAACTAGGGCTGACCGGGCTTCTTGGACGGAGGGTTTGCGCCCTTAGGAGCTTAGGTGGTTGAGGCATGCCAGGGTTTAGGGTATTGGGTTTAGGGTTTAAGGTTCAAGGTTTAGGGTTTAGGGTTTAGGGTTTAGGGTTTAGGGTTTAGGGTTTAGGTTAGGGTTTAGGGTTTAGGGTTTTAGGGCTTCGGGTTTAGGGTTTTAGGGCTACCCTCAAACGAATCTTTCTTCTCATCCCAGGGCTGCAACATGCCTTGGCTTGGCCCTCGTGGCAGCGTTGTCACTAAACTCTGAACCCACAACCTTAAACCTTGGGATGTTCCCCCGTATACTAACAGCCCTTCAAAAGGACTATAGTACCCCCTTATAATCCCTATCAAGGATTGTGAGTACATCTCGACCTTAAACCTCTTGAACCTTAAACTCCTTGAAACGAAACACCCTGTGCGAACCCAACAAACTTAAACCCTGGAATCCGTCCTAAACCCTTCATTCCAAAACCCCTAAACCTTACATCCTGAACCCCTAAACCCTGAAACCCGAAATCAAACAAAACACCCGAAACCCTTAAGTTCAACCCTAAAACCCTTGCAGTCCCCACACCCTAAGCAAGGTGGGAACTTAATTCCAAGTCTTTCCAACACATTCCATCAACAACCCTCAACTGAGAAGTTCTTGATTTAAAAGGCCTGGAGTTCCACGGTTTAGGGTTTAGGGTTTGGGGTTTAGGGTTTAGGGTTTGGGGTTTAGGGTTTCGGGTTTAGGGTTTAGGGTTTCGGGTTTAGGGTTTAGGGCATGAGGAATGAAGGAATCGTTCCTTTAATCACGGGAGGGTCATGATGCACGAATGTCTTTGACTGAGGAAGCTTTGCTTAAACCGCATTGGAATAAAGGAAAGTCTAGGGGAATATTCAAGTAAGGGGCATTTCAGTCTGTGGATTGGGTTGGATCTAGCGTTCACGCAACAGACACCCTCAACCCCTAAACCCTAATTCCTAAACCTAAATTCCTAAGCCCTAAACCCTAAACCCTAAACCCGAAACCCTAAACCCACGGTTTCTGGGCGCTAGGGTTAGTTCTAGGTCCAAAACTCAGAAAGAATGGGACAACCTGGCCCGAAACTTGGCAGAAAGGCGCAGAAGGAACAGAATGTAGGGTGTTGGGTTTTAGGGTTTGGGGTTTGGGGTTTAGGGTTTAGGGTTTAGTGTTTAGGGTTTAGGGTTTAGGGTTTAGGGTTTAGGGTTTAGGGTTTAGGGTTTAGGGTTTAGGGTTTAGGGTTTAGAGTTTAGGTTTTAGGGCTTGGGTTCCCCATAGAGGCAGCCACTCGCCCATGCGAACGCCGCAGCTGACCACACCGGCGGCCTCAGGCCGGGGGCTTAGGGCTTAGGGCGTTTAGGGTTTAGGGCTTAGGGCTTAGGGCTTAGGGTTTAGGGTTTAGGGCTCAGGGCTTAGGGCTTAGGCTTAGGGCTTAGGGGTGTTTAGGGCTTAGGGCTTAGGGCTTAGGGCTTAGGGGTGTTTTGGGCTTAGGGTGTTTAGGGTTTAGGGAATTTGGGGGTTGAGGGTTTACGGCTATAGGTCTCACCACGAAAAAAGACCTTCGCCCTAGCTAACACTACCTAAAAAAAACCCCGGCAACCCCAAAATACTCCATACCTAAAGTCCTAAACGCCCGCAACCCCATACAACCCTCAAAGCCCCTAAACCCTAAACCCTAAGCCCTAAACCCTAAACCCTCAACCCTAAGCCCTAAGCCCTAAGCCCTTAAGCCCTTAAGCCCCTAAGCCCCTAAACCCTAAACCCTAAACCCTAAGCCCTAAACCCTAAACCCTAAACCCTAAGACCTAAGCCCTAAACCCTAAACCCTAAACCCTAAACCCTAAACCCTAAGCCCTAAACCCTAAACCCTAAACCCTAAACCCTAAACCCTAAACCCTAAACCCTAAACCCTAAACCCTAAACCCTAAACCCTAAACCCTAACCCAAGCAAAGCAGCTTCGGTTCGGCCGAAGACCTGGCCATCTACCTGCGTCAGGGCTCGGGCAGGAAGGCCTCCTACAAGGGGTTTTTTTGTAGGGTTTAGTGTTTAGGGTTTAGGGTTTAGGGTTTAGGGTTTAGGGTTTGGGATTTGGGGTTTGGGGTTTAGGGTTTAGGGCTTAGGGCTTGGGGCTAAGTGCTACAGGGTTTAGGGCCTTAGGCCTAATGGTTGAGGGGTTTGGGAATTTTGAGGTTTGCAAGCTTCACGGTTCAGGATTTTCGGGGTCACAGTTTTAAGGCTTGGCGTTTCGGGCTGAGAGAGCGAAAAACAACGGCTAACCCCGAGCCCTAAGCTTTCACAGGCCCTGCAACCCTACGCAGGAAGCAAAAACAAACGTGAAAAAAAGCTTGCGGCTGAGGGTTTAGGATTTTGGGTTTAGGGTTTAGGGTTTAGGGTTTAGGGTGTAGGGTGTAGGGTGTAGGGTTTAGGGTTTAGGGTTTAGGGTTGAGGGTTTCGGGTTTGGGGTGTAGAAAGGCACTATTTTGTGTAGGAAGGGGCTTGGGGCTTAGGATTTTGGGTATTGGGGTCTATAAGAGATTCCTCAACCCCACCCCCCACCTAAGATCCCAAAACCCTAAACCCTAAACCCAAAACGCTAAACCCTAAACCCTGAACCCAAAACCCTAAACCCTAAAACCTAAACCCGAAACCCTAACCCGAAATTCCTGGGCCCCGGGCCGAGATTTGGGCCCCTGCCACGCAGCTCTGGCAGCAGCGCGTGACCAGCGAGACCTGTGGTTAGGGTTCTGGGGTTTAGCGTTTCGGGTTTAGGGTTCAGGGTTTAGGGTTTAGGGTTCTGGGTTTGTGGGGGGTGTAATTTGGGTTCGAGGTTTTCCGGGACCTCTGGGTTGGGATGAGAAAGGTTTGGGGGGTTTAGGGTTTAGGAATCAGGGTTCAGAGTTTAGGGTTTAGGATTTAGGGTTTGGGGTTTCGGGTTAAGGTTTGGAGTTCAGGGTTTAGGGTTTAGGGTTTAGGGTTTAGGGTGTAGGGCTGAAAAGGGTTTAAGGTTTAGAGCTTAGGGTTCAGGGATGTTCCACCCTATACTAACAGTCTTGATAGGTAGGGGGTACTTGAACATCCCCATTAAGGACTGTTCGTCTAAGGGGGAACATGTCAAGTTCTGGGTTTCTCAATCTTCTGGCGTTCTAGGTTGAAGGGCTCTCGGGTTCTCAGGGTTCTGCCGCGCACATGGACTGTGTACTCAGTGAAGCCCTCTGCGCAGCGGAAGTCGTGCCTCCACGACTTTGTGCAATTGCCAGTGCACTCGGTACAGTAGGAGAAAAACTGTCGCCGAACGTCAAGCGTGAAGGACTTGCTTTTGATCGCGGCTGTGATGTTTGCCTCTGTCTGAAAGGCGTAGACAAGTGCTCTGCAACACGAATTGGGGTTCTAGGGCTCTAGGGTTCTAGGGTTCTTGGGTTGCATCCAGGGCTCTAGGGTTCTAGGGTCCCGGGTTCTAGATGAGGGTTCAGGGTTGAGGACTTTGTGTGTGTGTGAGCGATTGAAGGGTCCCGGGGGGAATACGCTTAACCCTGAACCCCAAACCCTAAACTTTCACCCCGAGCCTTACCACACAAACCCTGCCCAAACCCTAAACCCTAAACCCTAAACCCTAAACCCTATGAAAGCCTGAGTGCAGAGGGTTGATGGATTTAGGACTCAGGGCTGAAGGCTCAAGACCCGCCCCTAAACCCCAAACCCCAGACCCTAAACCCGAAACCCGAAACCCTAAACCCTAAACCCTAAACCCCAACCCCTAAACCCCAAACCCTAACCCCCAAACCCAAAACCCGAAACCCTAAACCCTAAACCCGAAACCCTAAACCCTAAACCTCAAACCCCAAACCCTATACCCCTAAACCCCATGCCTTGCAACTACCAGCCCAGCTGGCACCTCCACGATGGGAACGCCGAGCCTGGCCACCTCCACCTCAGAGCGCCCCGGGCTCAAGAGCCAAAGCTTCCGTGTTTGGGGTTTAGGGTTTAGGGTTTGGGGTTTGGGGTTTAGGGTTTAGGGTTTAGGGTTTTGGGTTTCGGGTTTCGGGTTTAGGGTTTAGGGTTTGGGGTTTTGGGGTTTTGGGGTTTTGGGGTTTGGGGTTTGGGGTCTAGGGCTGCAACCCTCAACCCTAAGCCCTCTTTGGGGTTTAGGGTCTCGGGTTTGGGGGTTCCACCAAGTTCAAATGAGCCCTACAAACCCATTAAAGTAAGCCTACGAACCCATAAACCCTACAACATCTACAAAGCCCCAAGCCCGATAAAACCCACGACGCCCTACAAAAAAAAAGTCAAAGTTGGGTTTAGGGTTTAGGGTTTAGGCACCCCTGACTCCCTAAACCCCTAACTTTGAACCCTCTACCCCGGAGTCCCGGAGCCCCTAAGCCCTGAACCCGAAACCCGAAACCCTAAACCCTAAACCCGAAGCCCTAAACCCGAAACCCGAAACCCGAAACCCCGAAACCCTAAACCCCGAAACCCTAAACCCTCAACTCCCAATCGGCTCGTGGGTTCATAGGTTTCTGCACTCCCGAACTCGCCGAACCTCCGAGATTTGCACGGTAGATCCCTAAACCCTAAACCCTAAACCCCAAACCCCAAACCCTAAACCCTAAATCCTAAACCCTAAACCCTAAACCCTAAACTCAAACCCTCCGATACCTTGGATCGCGTTCAGTGGTCCACAACATCTTCCTGGTGTTGTCAGAGTTGGAAGTGTCCTTCCCAAGCCAGTAGCACTCTTCCGGATCCTTGCCCTGACAGAAGTAGTCCACAAGCTTGGTTGTAGTCAATGAAGCCAGACTTCAGACCGTACATCACGACAATGCCATCATCTTCTGCAAGCTCGTACACTCTGTTGCTCCCAGAAGAATTCACGTGCCTCAATAGCCAGCCCATGAGACCAGAGATCCGTCCGGCAACAAACTCAACCTTCGGAACCTCTTTTGCCCTAGATCCAGAGCCAACTAGGGGTCTCAGCACTTCTTTCCGTGCCGATCCCGTCGACTTTGTATAAAAGGACACTCTTCTTGCGACCTACTATAATGCCCTGCCACATAAGCATCTCAAGTCCTTCCAAACCCTTTCCCTTGTCATATTATTTCCAAGCCATGCTGCTGCTCATGGCTGTTTCTTGTAGGAAAGCTCTCCTGTCTAGGGTAACCCATAACAGAGGTGTGTGTGTGTGTGCTTGCACTCCCAGCATACATTGGACTCGCTGGCAGTTTGGGGTCTAGGGTCTAGAGGGTTTAGGGTGTTCGGGTTTGGGCTTAGGGTTTAGGGTTCAGGGTTTAGGGTTTAGGGTTTTGGATTTGGGGTTTGGGCCAGAAACATCAAGCTATAACCCCTAAACCCCGGAGTCCAGAAAAGCCTCATGCTGCTGCAATCCCGACCAGGGTGCATGAACCCTAAGCCCTAAACCCTAGCCCTAAACCCTGAACCATAAACCCTAAACCCAAACCCCGATCCAGGCGAAGCGGCCAGTCGTCCAGTGCCGTGAGCCTCTGCGCAAAGATCGGCAATAGTAGGGTCTGGGGTTTAGGGCTTAGGGTTTAGGGTTGACTGCATAATAACCTAAAACCTAAACCCTAAACCGATTCTACACCAAAAGCCCAACAGTTCCAAACCACTCAACCCGCCGGAATCCAAAATCCAAAACCATGGAATCCTTAAACCCTGCAACCCTGGGGGCGTCGGGAGAGACACTTAGGGCTTACAGGGTTTGAGGGTTTTGTAGGGTTTAGGGATGAGGAACCCTAAGCCCTAAACCCAAAATCCACCCTAAACCCTAAACCCTAAACCCTAAACCCTAAAGCCTAAACCCTAAACCCTAAACCCTAAACCCTAAACCCTAAACCCTAAACCCTAAACCCTAAACCCTAGCTCGCCCCCCCCCCCCCCCCACTAAGGCCCTGAAAGAACCCGCCTGAACTGCCCGGTCGCTCAGCGGGGACGACCTCCCGGGCTCATAGAGGGGTGAAGGGGAGGTTTGGGTTGAGTAGCCCTAAACCCTAAACCCTAAACCCTAAACCCTAAACCCCTAAACCCCTAAACCCCTAAACCCCTAAACCCCTAATTCCGAGGTTTAGGGTTTAGGGTTTAGGGTTTAGGACCCCTATAAGGTACCCCATTTTTCGGAAACCCCATTTAGGGTTCAGGGCCTAGGGGTTTAGGAGGCTGAATTGGGGTTTGTCATTTCGGAATCATGTCAGATAGGAGCCTCACACACACACACGCACCGAGCCAGGCAGCCACTTTAGACCCGAAACCGTAAAGCTCCCTAACCTCCTTTAAGGAGTTTTGTTTAAGGGGTACCCTTTTAAATGCCCATACTAAGAGACCACGTAACTACCCTTAGAAAAGCCTAAACGCTGAAACCCTAGCCCCCCCTACCCTGCAACCCTAAGAACCGCCAGGGGAACGTGGCAGGGACTCAGTTCCTCGCACTCCTCCTTTTGGCTGCAGATGCTAGCTCCGCCACCCCCCCCCCCCCCCCCCAAAAAAAAAAAGGGTTTAGGGTGTAGGGTTTAGGGTTTCGTGTTTCGGGCTTAGGGTTTCCGGGCTCAGGGTTTCGGATTTCGGGTTCAGGGCTTACATATAGGCTCAGCTTGGGGATTCAAGGTTTCGCAGAAGAAGCCCTCGCATCTTTGGAAAGTTTCTGCAGCGTGGCCACCGCTCTTTCCTTGGCTGCATTGAGCATCGAAAGATTGGGGTTCAGGGTTGGGGGATGGGGGTTCAGGGTTGGGGCGCAGGAATTAAGGGTTTAGGGTTTAGGGTTTAGGGTTTTGGGGTCCAGGGTTCAGGGTTTAGGGTCCAGGGTTGAGGGTTTAGGTCTAGGACTTCGGGATTTAGGGTCTGGTTTTGGGGTTTGGGCTTCAGGGTTCAGGAATTAAGGTTCAGGGTTTGGGGCTCCCCAGGGCTCCGCATCTTTGATGTCCACGAAGACGTGGTCGTGGAAAAATGCTGCCACCTCAGCTGCACTGTTGGTGACGGACTTACCTCTACACCCTAAACCCTTAAAACCCTAAACCCCTAAACCCTAAACCCTAAAACCCTAAACCCTAAACCCTAAACCCTAAAACCCTCAACCCTAAACCCCAAACCCTAATGGCTGAAGCCTTTAGGTCCCCAAAGAACCCAACCCCTACCGGCCTTGAAGACCTCGATCTCGATATTCCAAAAACCCTCAACCCTAAGGGTATAGGGTTGAGTGTTTAAGGTTTAGGAAGCCTGAAACCCCAAACCCCACAAACCTTCGAAAAGCCCTAAACCCTAAACCGGGCCCTAAACCCTAAACCCTACAACCCCAAACCCCACAAACCTTCGAAAAGCCCTAAACCCTAAAACCCGAAAACCCTAAACCCCAAAACCCTAAACCCCTGAAACCCCAGAAACCCTAAAACCCTAAAACCCTGAACCCCTAAAACCCTAAAACCCTACACCCCTAAAACCCAAAAACCCTAAAACCCTAAAACCCTAAAACCCTAAAATCCCTAAAACCCCTAAAACCCCTAAAACCCTAAAACCCTGAAACCCTAAAACCCTAAAACCCTAAAACCGTAAAACCGTAAAACCCTAAAACCCTAAAACCCTAAAACCCTAAAACCCTAAAACCCTAAAACCCTAAAACCCTAAACCCTGAAACCCTAACACCCTAAAACCCTAAACCCTGGAACCCTAACACCCTAAAACCTTAAAAAAAAAAAAAAAAAAACACCTTCAACCCTAACCCTAAACCCTAAACCCTAAACCCTAAACCCTAAACCCAAAACCCTAAAGCACGGCAGAGCAAAGCCGCCACGTTCGCGGAGATGCCCTCGCGCGCCAGGGCGGAGGCGAAGGCCGCAGTGAGGCCAACAGCCTCTTGTGGGCAAAACTCCAAGTTCGGGGACTTAGGGTTTAGGGTTTAGGGTTTCGGGTTTAGGGTTTAGGGTTTAGGGCTTAGGGTTTAGGATTTAGGGTTGATAATTTTTCGGGATTCAGGGGTGCTGGAGGGATCCAGGGCTCAGGTTTAGGCACGAAATTTGCCCTCAGCTGAAAACTCGAGCCCCAAACCACCAGCCCCTGATTCCCTAAACCTTAAACCCTAAACTCTAAACTCTAAACCCTAAACCCTACACACTAAACCCAGGGTCGTCATTGCCTCGAGCGAGGAGTGCACCGTCAGTGTAATCCAGGCGCTCACATACCTGTGGTTAGGGTTTAGGGTTTGGGGTTTAGGGGTTTAGGGGTTTGGGGGGTTTAGGGGTTTGGGGGGTTTAGGAGTTTAGGGCTTTCGGGTTTTGAGGGTTCAGGGGTTTAGGGGTTTAGGGGTTTAGGGGCTTAGGGAAGTTTAGGGGTTTAGGGGTTTAGGGGTTTAGGGCTTTGGGGGCTTAGGGGTCTAGGGGTTTAGGGGTTAGGGCTTTGGGGCTTTGGGCTTTGGGGGCTTCGGGGTTTAGGGGTTTAGGGGTTTAGGGGTTTAGGGGTTTAGGGGTTTAGGGGTTTGGGGGCTTAGGGGTCTAGGGGTTTAGGGGTTCAGGGGTTTAGGGGTTTAGGGGTTTAGGGGTTTAGGGGTTTAGGGGTTTAGGGGTTTAAGGGTTTAAGGTGTTCGGGGTTTAGGGGTTCAGGGAAGTTTAGGGTCGAGGGGTTTAGGGGTTTAGGGAAGTTTAGGGTTTAGGGGTTTAGGGGTTTAGGGGTTTAGGGGTTTAGGGGTTTAGGGCTTTGGGGGCTTAGGGGTTTAGGGGTTCAGGGGTTTAGGGGTTTCGGGCTTTCAACCCTAGCATCATGTGTCGAGCTGGGCGTTCTGAGGGTCAAACTGGGCTCTTGCTAAGTTACTGAAAATGAGCTGGTATAGGGTTTAGGGCTTAAGGTTTGAAGACCCCCAAACCCTAAACCCTAAACCCCAAACCCCAGACCCTAAACCTTTCTCAGCTCCTTAACCAGAGCCCAGGAGAGCGATCTGCCAAGCTGCGAGTAGCTGAAGAGATCTGGATATTTCTTGTCGCAGGTTTCCTTGTTGAGGATGAACCTTCAGGTTCCAGGATTTAGGGTTTAGGGGTTTAGGGTTTAGGCTTTAGGGTTTAGGGTTTAGGGTTTAGGGTTTAGGGTTTAGGGTTTAGGGTTTAGGGTTTAGGGTTTAGGGTTTAGGGTTTAGGGTTTAGGGTTTAGGGTTTAGGGTTTAGGGTACGACGGCTCTAAACCCGATCCCAAAACTGGAGCCCTAAACTCTGACCCACCTCTGAAGATTACTTAAGATTAGAAGCTCTTAACTCATACCTCGTAAACCTTCACACCCTACACCCTAAACCCTAAACCCTAAATCCTAAACCCTAAACCCTAGACCCTAAACCCTAAACCCTAAAGCCCAAAGTTTGCTGAAGTCTCACTGGCTGAGAAGCGTCACGCCCTCCAGCTCCTTGAACTCCATGAGTAGGTCGGCCCTCTTCAGGGGCGCGAACCAAGCTTTGGAGGGAGTTTAGGGTTTAGGGTTTAGGGTTTAGGGTCTAGGGTCTAGGGTCTAGGGTTTAGGGTTTAGGGTTTAGGGTTTAGGGTTTAGGGTTTAGGGTTTAGGGTTTAGGGTTTAGGGTTTAGGGTTTGGGGTTTGGGGTTTGGGGTTTGGGGTTTGGGGTTTGGGGTTTAGGGTCCCCAAGTTAGGGTTTGGCTTTAGTATTTAGAGACTTGCGAAAACTAGTTTGGGGATGCATGCCTTTGAATTGAGGGCTGGAGCCTATGAATTTGAAGGCTTTGGGGGTCTGACCCTAAACCCTAAACCCTAAATCCTAAACCCTAAACCCTGAACCCTAAACCCTAAACCCTAAACCCTACAAGGTTTCGGACTTTCTTTGGGGTTCAGCAGACCTCTCCACCCTCTCGTAGCGCTCATCTCCAGCTGGCACCGTCACGAAGACGTATTCGCCAGCACGCCTCGGAGTTCGTGAGGCTTGAAACCATTCAGGTACAAGGTTGAAGGTTGAAGGTTTCGGGGTTTAGGGTTTAGGGTTTAGGGTCTAGGGTTTAGGGTTTAGGGGTTTAGGGTCTAGGGTCTAGGGTCTAGGGTCTAGGGTGTAGGGTGTAGGGTTTAGGGTTTAGGGTTTAGGGTTTAGGGTTTAGGGTTTAGGGTTTAGGGTTTAGGGTTTAGGGTTTAGGGTTTAGGGTTTAGGGTTTAGGGTTTAGGGTTTAGGGTTAAGGGTTTGTGTGCATTGGCAATGTGGTAGTGGTGGTTGAGATACAGTAAAAGAATAATCTTCTAATGGGTGGGTTAGTGGTAGGCTGGTGGTATTAATTGTCACCCAAAACGAGCAAAGGTTCCGCTAACTGAAACACCCGAAACCCTAAACCCTCAACCCTCAACCCTAAACCCTAAATGCTAAAGGGCAACCTAAACACCCCAGTCACCGCAGAACCACCCTCCTGCTCAATTTCAGGGCACCCATCAAGGTCGGGAGCACCCGAGAAGGGTTTAGGGTTTAGGGCTGAGCGTTCAGGGTTTAGGTTTAGGGTTTTTGGGGGGGTTGGGTTGCGGGGCTGAGGGGGCGGGGAACTGGAGTTTGGCGGTGGATTGGGGGGTCTGCGGTGGTTTGGGTGAGTTTGGGTGAATTGAATATTCAGCTAGCCAGAAGCGATTGAACCAATTGACTTAAGCTCGGCTTGTCAGCTGTTTAGACAAAACACATGGGAAATTCAGAGTGATGCCACATACAATTTCTGTGCATCTTGTCTTGAGGGTTTAGGGTTCAGGGTTCAGGGTTCAGGGTTTAGGGTTTAGGTTTAGGGTTTAGGGTTTAGGGTTTAGGGTTCAGGGTTCAGGGCTTAGGGCTTAGGGCCAGCTCCCGCCATGGTGCTGGACTGGCTCCAGGGATGCGAGCAGCGCATCCAAATCGCGCTCGCCCCCGGGCTCCATGGGCCCGTCTATACCCTAAGGTTTAGGGTTTAGGGTTTAGAGTTTAGGGTTTAGGGTTTAGGGTTTAGGGTTTAGGGTTTAGGGTTTAGGGTTTAGGGTTTAGGGTTTAGGGTTTAGGGTTTAGGGTTTAGGGTTTAGGGTTTAGGGTTTAGGGTTTAGGGTTTAGGGTTTAGGGTTTAGGGTTTAGGGTTTAGGGTTTATGGGTTTAGGGTTTAGGGTTTAGGGTTAAGGGTTTAGGGTTTAGGGTTTAGGGTTTAGGGTTTAGGGTTTAGGGTTTAGGGTTTAGGGTTTAGGGTTTAGGGTTTAGGGTTTCAGGTCCAGGGTTCCAGGGTTCCACGGTTCCAGGGGTTCAGGGGGTTTACGGTTTAGGGCTCATGGGACGTATGGTTCTTTTGAGCTTAAGTAGGGCTTCGAGGATGGAGGACATGACTGTGGCAACCACCAGGCACCGAAGGCATCTTGAGACGAAAGGGGCGCGCGATTGCGAGCACGAGGTGTACAGTATGTGGACAAAAGATGGAACAGGACTCCTAAACCCTAAACCCTAAACCCTAAACCCGAAACCCGAAACCCTAAACCCTAAACCCTAAGACGGATAGGAGAGAACGGGTCATACCCTAAATGCTTACACTTTGTTGAAAGGTGTTTGAGATTCAGTTTTTACTGAAGTAAACCCTAATCCCTAAACCCCAAAACCCTTCAGGATTCCTGACTCAACTGTTTCTACGAAATCCCAGAACTGCTACCCCCTGAAAGGGTTTCAAGGCCTACCCTCGCGCCCCTTGCCGTGAACTAACCGCTTCTCCCCCAACTCTGAAACCTGAATCCTAAGCCCTGAACCCTAAACTCATAAACCCCTAAACCTTATATTTAAACCCCTAAACTCCTAAACCCCTAACCCCTAAACCCCTAAACCCCTAACCCCTAAACCCAAACCCCTCAACCCCTCAACCCCTCAACCCCTCAACCCCTCAACCCCTAAACCCAAAACCCAAAACTCCTAAGCCCTAAACCCTAAACCCTAAACCCTAAACCCCCAAACCCCAAACCCACAACCCTAAACCCAGGCGACCTCCAGCCCGTGCAGCTCACAAAGTCTGCATCCTCCCGGATGCCAATGGCTTGGGAACAGCACAAGTGCCCTAAAGACACCTAGTTTGGGGTTTAGGGTTTAGGGTTTAGGGTTTCGGGTTTTGGGTTTAGGGTTTAGGGTTTAGGGTTTAGGGTTTAGGGTTTAGGGTTAGGGTTTAGGGTTTAGGGTTTAGGGTTCAGGGTTCAGGGTTTGGGGTCTATAGAAGTTGTATAGGGTTTAGTTCGGAGCTTTGGGCGCGTGACGAGGTTTTGTTTTGTTTCCCGGGCCTTTGAAGCCTTCCGGGGCCTTCTGGACTCTTTTGCTCTAAACCCTAAACCTTAAACCCTAAGCCCTAAACCCTAACCCCTAAACCCTCCCGACTCCTCAGGGCCTCTCAGGGCTGTCGGTGCCTTGAAGCTATTGAAGCTACTGATGAACGTACTTAGGGTTTGGGGTTTGGGGTTTGGGGTTTGGGGTTTGGGGTTTGGGGTTTGGGGTTTAGGGTTTAGGGGATTGTCAGCTGCTTAGACAAACAACTTTGAAAAGTCATAATGATACCACATACAAGTCATATATGTCCTGGTCTTGAGGGGTTAGGGTTTGGGGCTTCGGGGTGTGGGGTTTAGGGTTTTAGGGTTTGGGGTTTAGGGTTTGGGGGTTTAGGGTTGCAGGATTAGCTGATTTGGGGCTTGGGGTCTTCCACTCTAGTTGACCTAACGAAGCCCTGAACACTATACCCTCTACCCTAAGCCCCTAAATCGAATCCTAATACTCTAAACTTCAGCCAAAGCTCTAAACGCAAAACCCTTAGGCGCGCCTGTGACTTGGAATGTCTTCTTAATGTTTCTGCAGAAATTCCTCGACACTCCTCCTCAAAACTTTCCTCGGAATGCCTCGAAACTTACCCTAAACTCTAAACCCTAAACCCCTAAACCCTAAACCCTAAACCCTAGAATAATATCAGCTAAGGGATACCCCGAAGTCTCTCCGAAGACCGCCTCTCGCAAGGCCACCTCTCGCAAGATGTGTAACTGTTTTACTTTGTGAAGGAGATCTTAAGAAAATAGCCCCAAACCCTAAACCCTAAACCCTAAACCCTAAACCCTAAACCCTAAACCCTGAACCCTGAACCCTGAACCCTGAACCCTAAAGCCTAAACCCTAAACCCTAAACCCTAAACCCTAAACCCTAAACCCTAAACCCTAAACCCTAAACCCTAAACCCTAAACCCTAAACCCTAAACCCTAACAGAGCAGGCCTTCAGGGGATCTGGGCGGCCTTTGAGGATTCCGTCCGCATCGCCTCGTAGAGCCTGGCGCGCACCAGGGGTTTAAGGGCTTTCAGGGTTTAGGGTTTAGGGTTTAGGGCTTAGGGTTTAGGGTTTAGGGTTTAGGGTTTAGGGCTTAGGGTTTAGGGTTTAGGGTTTAGGGCTTAGGGTTTAGGGCTTAGGGTTAGAGGGTTCGAGGGTTCGAGGGTTCGAGGGTTGGAGGGTTGGAGGGTTAGAGGGTTGGAGGGTGAGAGGGTTGGAGGGTTTAGAGGGTTAGAGGGTTCGAGGGTTAGAGGGTTGGAGGGTTGGAGGGTTCGAGGGTTAGAGGGTTCGAGGGTTAGAGGGTTAGAGGGTTAGAGGGTTAGAGGGTGAGAGGGTTGGAAGGTTAGAGGGTTAGAGGGGTAGAGGGTTAGAAGGTTGGAGGGTTTAGGGCTCAGGGTTTCGGGTTTAGGACTTAGAGTCTTCGGTTCAAGGGCTATGGGTCCAGGGTTTAGGGGTTGAAAATCATTCCTTTTGCACAGGCTTTGCGTTGCAGCGTTGATTCACCTAGTTTCCTAAACCCGAAACCCGGAACCCTAAACCCTAAACCCTAAACCCCAAACCCCAAACCCGAAACCCGAAACCCCTCCCTCTCCCAACCCTGAGCTCTCGACTGCGAGCCCGAACCGCACACAAAGCCCTCACAAACCTTCCAGATTTTCGGGCTAGGCCCGAGGCGTTCGACGCGCAACGTTTGCGACGAAACCCCTAGACCCTGCAACTGCAACCAAAAATGCAACTGCAACCAAAAACCTTAGAGTCCTAAACGCAGCAAAGGTCCCAGGACCCCAAACCCCCAGCCCCCCCAAAAACCCTGAACCCTAAACCCTAAACCCGAAGCCGCAAGCCCAAAACCCTGATGCCCAAAGACCCAACATCTGAAACATTGAGCCTCAAAAGCTCAAGAACCCTGAGCGTCAAAATCTAAACCCTAAACCTCTAAAGTTCACCCGATACGGCTGTTCGAAATGCATGTCCCAAAAATAGCCATTAAGGAGTCTGCAAAATCCTGTAGCACAACCCCCATCTTCAGGTTCAGGGTTGTGGGCTTCAAACCCCAAAACCAAGACCCAAAACCCCCAACCTTAGACCCTAAACCCTAAACCCGAAACCCGAAACCCTAAACCCTAAATTTGATGAAAACCCATCCAAAGCCCAGGCCTCTCCCGTGGTGTATTCGATCTGGCCCTGGAAGGGAATCAAGTCGGGCACGGCCTGTCGGACTTAGGGTTTAGGGTTTAGGGTTTAGGTTTTGGGGTTTAGGGTTTAGGGTTTAGGTGTTTAGGGGTTTAGGGGTTTAGGGTTTAGGGTTTAGGGTTTAGGGTTTAGGGTTTAGGGTTTAGGGTTTAGGGTTTAGGGTTTAGGGTTTAGGGTTTAGGGTTTAGGGTTTAGGGTTCAGGGTTTAGGGCTTCGGGCTTAGGGTTCAAGGTTTCGGGTTTATGGCGTGGGTTCTCAGTTTTAAGGGCTGTAGGGCAGCAATGCGTGGATTGCAGGCCCTCAACGCCTAAACCCTAATGCCTAACCCTCAACCCTGAGCCCAAAGTCCGTGAGGGACATCCCGGCGCCAACATGCCAGGGGTCGGCCGAAGCATCGGCGCACAGATGCGAGTGATACTGTGCCTTGGAACTGCCTTTCTTGGCCGCTTTCCAAATCTCGGGCAAGCTCAGCTTGTTGCTGATGCACTCGCCGTACGGCTCGAACAACTGGGAAGCTACGCTATCCCACGGGTACAGCTTGGTGCGACGGCTCGCCTGCTCCTCAGTCGGGGCGGCAGCCTCCAGGGCTTCGTCGAAGAGTCCGCGGGACATGACTTCTGAAATGCAGAGGACACGGCAAAAAGGCACGAACGTCAGAAAGACGGTACCCAAGCCGGTCCTCGCTTTCCTTGTGGGCACGCCAACCCACCCCCACCCCCCCCTCCACCCCCTCCGCCCTCCCTCCCCCCCCCCCATCCCCTCCCCTTCGTGAGGTCAGGCCTTTCAAGGCCTGGTTGGGGTTTCAGGCCACTCTTTCTCTTGTAATACTCATCTTCTTTGTGTGAGGCTATGCGGAAGTTTAAGAACGAACTGTTCTGAAGTCGTATCCTTCGTTGAACAGAACTTTTGTTGTATGAAGATACTGAATATTTTCTTAATGTTTTGGCATTCTCTGGTGGGTGGGTGTTGTGTCAGAGCCGTAAATATAACATCACCATAAAACTGCACTGCTCGATCCGGGGCTGCTGAACCCTAAACCCTAAACCCGAAACCCTGGACAGCAAAACCCTAAACCCCAAACCCTAAACCCTAAACCCTAAACCCCCAAACCCTAAACCCTCTTAGATCCCCCTTAGATACAGAGTGCACTCCCCACCAAAGCAGTATCAAGACCGACCTCTGCTCCAGGTAGAGTCCTGGACCCAACATCCCGAATCCCTAATCCCTAAACCCTAAACCCTCAACCCTCAACCCTAAACCCTAAACCCTCGATAGTAAACCCCTAAACCCTAAACTCCAGAAGCCCTAAACCCTAAACCCTAACCCTAAACTACAGAAGCCCCAAGCCCTAAACCCTAAACTGCAGAAGCTCTAAGCCCTAAACCCTCGACCCTCAAACCTTCAACCCTCGACCCTAAACCCTAAACCCTCAACCCTCCACCCTCAACCCTAAACCCTCGATAGTAAACCCCTAAACCCTAAACCCTAAACCCTAAACCCTAAACCCTAAACCCTAAACCCTAAACCCTAAACCCTAATCCCTACACCCTATGCGCCTTCTCCTCCGGGTCGAGGCGCGGGTCGCAGCAGTAGACCTTGGCGTAGGCCACGGTTTAGGGGTTCAGGGTTTGGGGTTTGGGGCCCTGGGCCTTCTTTTAGGGTTTAGGGTTTAGGGTTTAGGGTTTAGGGTTCAGGGTTCAGGGTTCAGGGTTTAGGGTTTAGGGTTTAGGGTTTAGGGTTTAGGGTTTAGGGTTTAGGGTTTAGGGTTTAGGGTTTATGGGTTTAGGGTTTAGGGTTTAGGGTTTAGGGTTTAGGGTTTAGGGTTTAGGGTTTAGGGTTTAGGGTTTAGGGTTTAGGGTTTAGGGTTTAGGGTTTAGGGTTTAGGGTCTACCGTTTCGCCAGGCTTTGGAGGATCTGATCTTGTTTGGGTTTAAAGGGTCTTGAAGGGCCTCGTGGAGTTGTTTAGGGTTGAGGGTTTAGGGTTTAGGGTTTAGGGTTTAGGGTTTAGGGAATAGGGTTTAGGGTTTAGGGTTCAGGGTTTAGGGCTTAGGGTTTAGGGCTTAGGGTTTTTTAGAGGTCCTTGAGGGGGTAGGGCTGTAAAGGGTTTTAAGTCCTTGGGGGGGGAGGTTGGGGTTGCTTCGGGGTACCTTGTTCTTAACCCTCCTGAAAACCGACAACCCTAAACTCGAGATCACCTAGGATAGCCGCAGCTTCTGCCGCATAAGTAAACGCAAAACCCCAACCGAAAACCCAAAACGCTAAACCCTCTAGACTGCAAAGCCTTGGCTCTCCTGCGGAGTGAGCTAGGTATGTTCCCCTTCTACTAACAGTCCCTAATCGGCATTTCGTAGCCCCTATTAAGATTCCCTTTCGGGACTGTTAGTATAAAGGGAACATCCCCGAAATGTGCCCTTTGAATCTTTCACCCTGCGTCCCCACATTTTTGTTGTTTCAGATACCCTTCATCCAGAATTCAACCCGAAACCCTTCCCCAAAACCATAAATCCTGGACCCATCTCCCTGAACCTAAGACAAGAACCCATAGGCCCCTGTTCCAGACCCAAGAACTCCAAACCCTAAACCCAAAAAAGACCCAAAACCCCAAACACCAAAAGACGCCACCAAGCCCGGAAACCCCAAAACCCCTCATCACCAAACCCAAGCAAGCCTACACCCCAAGCCCTAAGCCCTAAGCCCTAAGCCCTAAGCCCGAAGCCCTAAACCCTAAGAGCCCTAAACCCGAGAACCCCCGCCCCCGCCCCCCTCCCCCGCCCCTAAACCCTAAACCCTAAACCCTAAACCCTGAACCCTAAACCCTAAACCCTAACCCCCCCCCCCCCCCCCAAAAAAAAAAAATAAAATAAACAAAACCTAAACCCTCAGAGGCAGTTGGCGATCAGCTCCATGGATGTCTGGCGCTGCCACAGCTGGACCTGAACAGCACCAGGACCCTACACCCTAAACCCCAAACCCCAAACCCCAAACCCTAAACTCTAAACACAACCCTTTGGGCTTTAAGGGTTCGGGGCTCTTGGGTTTCGGGCTTGTCTTGGAATTCTTGTGTCTATATCAGCATTTCCACAGGGCTTTCCTTGTTGAGGGTGCCGGCGGGTTCTTGGGCTCAAGAGAGTCCTTCGGAGCGCAGAATCTCGGGCGGGAGGGCGGGAGGGCGGGGGGGCCCTAAAGACCCTAAAAAACCGCCCGTAAACCGAACTCAAAGCAGCCCACAGAAATCCGAAGAACCCTCAAAACCCCAAGAACGCTCTGTAAAAAAACCCAAAAACCTACCAGAAACCCTTCGTGACTGGACACTTGGGGGGGACAGCCATGCCAACAACCTGGACTCCGTACTTGGAGGTTTCATGGTACGTATAAGGGTTTAGGGTTTAGGGTTTAGGGTTTAGGGTCTAGGGTCTAGGGTTTAGGGTTTAGGGCTTAGGGTTTAGGGTCTAGGGTACCTATTAACCAACTACAACTGTACTTATAACCACTTGTAAGCCCCTTAAGTGCCCCTATAGGGGTTGTAATTGGGTTACAAGTACAGTTGTTATTGAGATATTTAGTACCCCGAACCCTGAACCCTAAACCCTAAACCCTAAACCCTAAACCTAAACCCTAAACCCTAAACCCTAAACCCTAAACCCCCCAATAAGTACTATTAAGTACCAGCTGGGTGCCGCGCCGCAGTCTCTGCAAGGAAGGTCACGGGCGTGTCAGGTGCAACCTGACAGCGTCGTCGCGTGTGCGAAGCTGGACCAAAACTACTTAAGGGTTCAGTAGGGGTTTAGGGTTTAGGGTTTAGGGTTTAGGGTTTAGGGTTTAGGGTTTAGGGCTTAGGGCTTAGGGCTTAGGGCTTAGGGCTTAGGGCGTGGGGCTTCGGGCTTAGGGCTTAGCAAAAAATGCCACAAAAGATCCCTGCATTGCCCTTATGAGGCAGAATTGTGTTGACTCTTTTTTGGGGGAGGTCTTGAGCAAATAGCCCCTGAACCCGTAACCCTAAACCCTAACACCCTAACACCCTTAACCCTAACAAGTAAACAAGCAGATGGAGAACCGTGCGTCCCCTCTGTGCCCCAAAGCCCTTAAAGCATCAAACCCCCGAACCCTAAGCCCTCGGTTTAGAGTCTAGGACTTAGAGCTTCGGGTTTAGGGTCCCTTGAACCCTTCAACCCTTGGAACCGTACACCGGGAACATAGGAGCAAGTGTGGGGTTGAGGGCTTAAGGTTTTTGTTTGAAAGTGGGGGGGGGGGGGAGTTCGCCTGTCCCCTCCTTCAATGCTCATGATATGCTGCATGCACTGTACTCAGCCTCAACCCTGCACCCTCAACCCTCAACCCTCAACCCCAAAACCCGTAGGAAATTCGGGTTTTTGCACGCTTCAGGGTGCTTGTGCTTTAGTGTTTTTGGGATTTTGGTGAACTAAAGGTTTAGGGCTTTGGTGAACTAGAGGTTTAGGGTTTCGGTGAAGTATATAGACGGTTCGGGAAGTAGACGGTTAGGGTCTAGGGGATTAAGGGAGTTAAGAGAGTTTAGAGTTTAGGGTTTAGGGTTTAGGGTTTAGGGTTTAGGGTTTAGGGTTTAGGGTTTCGGGTTTAGGGTTTAGGGTTTAGGGTTTAGAGTTTCTTACCCAATAAGCCCCCATTGACTCATGTGAGCCCCCGGCAATCTCCACCAACCTCTCTTGGAAGTCCATCAAAGAGGCGCGCCCGGCCTAAGCCGGAGGAGAAGCTTCAGGGCTTAAACATGCTGGGGCTCGTGGAACCCCTAATGCAAAAAATCCTAAACCCCAAAACCCCAAAACCCCAAAACCCCAAAACCCCAAAACCCCAAAACCCCAAAAAAACCCCAAAACCCCAAAACCCCAAAACCCCAAAACCCCAAAACCCCAAAAACCCCAAAACCCCAAAACCCCAAAACCCCAAAACCCCAAAACCCCCAAAACCTCTGAACCCTAAACCCTAAACCCTAAACCCTATATGATATGGGGTTAGCACCTAGGAAGTTGAGGGAGCTTAGGGAGACACAGGGTTGCTTCGGGGTTTCGGGTTCAGGGGTTAAGGCTTCAGTTCGCAAGGCATCCGTCAACGTGACCAGCCAGGGCGACGAAAACACCGGCGGGAGCGATGCGAAGTACGCAAAACACCGTAAATGCCGATCTACTCGGCACGCTTACGTCATGAACATGTTGCACCATGACTTACCAGCATGCATCTTCTTACAAAAGCTTCCTTGCCTTCTAGGGAACATTCACCAAGATCCCTAAAACCCTGACACTAAAACCCCTATATAAAGCCCAGAACCCTCACGCCCGAAAGCCATATACGCTGAACCGACTTTAGCGCTTCTCGGGTTTTAGGGCTCCGGGCTCTAGGGCTTTCAAGCGTATGTCACAGGGGCTGAAGGCTTTATGTTTATACCATACAGCATTTCAATTAGTGTCCAAATTGGGGTATGACGTGTACCTGGCTAGTGGAGATCTCATACCTTGTGCTTGTATTAAGACGCTTGCAGGCTTTACATTCAGGAGGGCGGAATGGCGACGCCCAAGGCTCTGACAAGCGGCATCAGAAGCAACAAGCCCTAAAACAGCACGCGCGTCGAGACGGGCGCTGGCATCTCGAACAAAAGTAGCACTTATGAGTTCTGAGGGTTGTGCTATCTGCATTCGAAGTCCCGGGAGGTTTTGTGATGCTGCTCTGGAACCACGCAATCTGCAAGCAGGCCTTTCTCGCATCCCAAAACGCGTCCTACCCTCGCGGGCTCCGCGTGGACTAACATGCACATCACGGGCGTGATATCCATGCGGCCATGCCATAGTATGCCGTAGGAATCGGAAAAAAAACACCAAGCCAACAATCTTACCAAAGAGTCTGATCCTCTTGCACTACTTCACCCCGGGTGCTGAAAACTACGAGTAATGTAGGGGCCTGTGTACTTAGAATACCGTTTTGGGGGCTATTATAGTATGACTGCAAAGGGACCATAAGGGAATATTCTTATAATAACTATTCCGACCCTATAGCATGTTGCAACGCTGGGGGTCTGCGGAGTCGGTCCGGATTTGGCGCAGCTAGTCTGCGGCCTTACCCGATGGGACCGAGGTACCAAGTCCCTGGAGCTCTAGCAACCAGATTCCTAGGTCCCTTGGAAATAATAGGGCTCGGAACGCTCGATTCGAGAACCCTGAAGCCCATATAAGGGTTTAGGGCTTGGGGTTTAGGGTTTAGGGTTTAGGGTTTAGGGTTTAGGGTTTAGGGTTTAGGGTTTAGGGTTTAGGGTTTAGGGTTTAGGGCTTAGCGTGATTCGTAGCCAGGAAAAGGCACGCGCAAACAGAAAGAGCAGGCTTGCTCGAAGGGTCTCTCCGTCTCCCAGACAGGTTGTAAGGAACCTTTTTGCAAATGCGCCCTGGGATTCCTCCTGAAAATACGGAGTTTAGGGTTTAGGGTTTAGGGCTTAGGGTTTAGGGTTTAGGGTTTAAGAGTTTAGGGTTTAGGGCTTAGGGTTTAGAGTTTAGGGTTTCGGGTTTGGGTCTCTCGACCAACACCCACCCGCCCAAAGAATCCCACCACATCCGAACATCTCACCCCTAAACTGTAAAGCCCAAGGCCCAAACTAGGCCCTAAATCCTAAAGCCCAAGCCCCAATAGCCGCTAAATCCTAAAGCCCAAGGCCAGTGACCATTTCCCGGTGACCATTGCCCACGAAAAATGACCATTGCCCACGAAAAATGACCATTGCCCACGAAAAATGACCATTGCCCACGAAAAATGACCATTGCCCACGAAGAATGACCATTGCCCACGAAGAATGACCATTGCCCACGAAAAATGACCATTGCCCACGAAGACGAAAAATGACCATTGCCCACGAAGAAATGACCATTGCCCACGAAAGATGACCATTTCCCACGAAAAATGACCATTGCCCACGAAAAATGACCATTGCCCACGAAAAATGCCCACGAAGACTATCGGGTTTTAATACTATACTGAAAAGAGTGTTTAGGGTTTAGTGTCTAGGGTTTAGGGCTTTAGGGTTTAGGGTTTAGGGTTTAGGGTCTAGGGTTTAGGGTTTAGAGTTTGGGGTTTGGGGTTTGGGGTTTAGGGTTTAGGGTTTAGGGTTAGACTCCAAATCCAAAACCCAAAGCACTACTTAAAGGTCAACAGACCTTGCAAACTAGTTCTAACTTGGGTTAGATATACGGCAGCTCGTAGTTGGGATAACGTACTCGCAGTTACAACAAACCTTCAAGCAAACGTCATGAATCGGAATAAGAAGAATCCCTCAGCGCACTCTCCCTAGCGCACTCTCCCTAATCCCTCAAACCCCATGCACTGGCCCAGATGTAAGGTTTAGGGTTTTAGGGTTAGGGTTTAGGGTTTAGGGCTTAGGGTTTAGGGTTTAAGGTTTATGGTTTCGGGTTGGATGTCAGGCGTTTCGTGTCCTCGTGGGGTGGGGTTCGATGGTGTAGGGCTAAAAGTAGGAACCCTATTGTAGGAACCCTAAACTCTAAACCTTAAGCACTAAACCCTAAACCCTCTAAGGTGTAGGGTTTAGGGTTTAGGGTTCAGGGTGCAGGGTCTAGGGTTCTAGACCGAAGCCCTTACACCCCAGCGCGCTCGAACTGAACCGCCCTCATTAAGCTCACAATGAAGCCCCATAGCAAGATTAAACCCTCAAACCTAAGCCCCAAGCCTATATCCAAAACCCCTAAAACACTGAAACCCTGAAACCCTAAACCCCTAAAACCGTAAAGCCCTAAAACCCTAAAACCCTAAAAACCCTAAAAACCCTAAAACCTTAAAAACCCTAAAACCCTTAAAAGACCTCAAAAACCCTAAGAACCCCAAAAAAAAAACCCTAAAACCCAAAAAGCCCTGCGACCTTCAGAACCCCCACACTGGAAACCCCGCCCCCCGGGCCCTTCAGCCCTCAAACCCTAAAACCCAAAAATCCCTAGGACCCTAAAGCCCTAAAGCCCTAAAATCCCTAGAACCCTAAAGCCCTAAAGCCCTAAGACCCTAAAGCCCTAAAGCCCTAAAACCCTAAAATCCTGGAACCCTAAAGCCCTAAAACCCTGAAGCCCTCAAGCCCTGAACCCCAAACCCTTAAGAGCCCTGAGCCCTACCTCCCCCCGGGGGGCCTTCAGCGTAAGGGGTGTGAAGAGAGGCACCTGAACGCTCACGTGCCCGTCTTTGTCTGTCCTGCCAGGTGGGGCCCTAAACCCTAAACCCTAAACCCTAAACCCTAAACCCCAAACCCTAAACCCTAAACCCTAAACCCTGGGGGTTCTACCTTGGAGCCTCAAGGCTGTGCCCTGAGGTTTTGGGGTCCCGTTTTGAGGATTCCTAAAGGTATGTAAGGGTCATATTAGGAATATTGTAACTAGGTTGCCCAGTAGCCTAGGCTTAAAAAGGGTGCCCTTTTCTGTTTAAAGGGGTTTATAAGGGAACCTAAACCCCCCAAAAAGAGGGTACTACTGGGCATCCTAGTATTAGGAGTATTGTAAAAGGGGAACCTTTAGGAATACAACCTTAAGGGTACGAGTCTGAATCCCTTGATTTTTTGGGCTGAGTCCGTAGCCTCAAGTTGTCAACCCCTGAACGCCTTGAACCCTACATCCCCAGGAGGTTTAGGGCGTAGGGTGGGTTTTAGGGTTAGGGTTTAGGGTTTAAGGTTTCGGGTTTAGGGTTAGGGTTTATTAGGGCTTTGAAGGGCTCTGGGGCTGAGCCCGCAACCTCGAACCCTAAACCCCTAAACCCCCTTTAACCCTACATCCCCAGGGTTTTCAATGTTCTGGGCTTAGGGTTTCGGGTTTCGGGTGGCATCCCGACACCCCTACGTTTAGGGTTTAGGGTTTAGGGTTTAGGGTTTAGGGTTTAGGGTTTAGGGTTTAGGGTTTAGGGTTTAGGGTTTAGGGTTTAGGGTTTAGGGTTTAGGGTTTAGGGTTTAGGGCTTGCAGGGCCGTGAAGTTCGGGTGTTCAGGGGCTTCAGGGTTCTCAAACCCCTCAAGATTCGTACGGCGCGGTCAAAGCGCCGCTACAAAAAAAAACACTCAGGGCTGAGGGGTTTAGAGCTCAGAGCGTAGGGGTTTAGGGTTTAGGGTTTCGGGGTCCAGTCAGCGGTTGCCTACAATCCTGGAACCCCAAATTAGGGGACCCTAAACCCTAAACCGTAAAACCTTATTTTGGCCCTGCCCCCGACCCCGGAATAGCGAGGGCCCCCACTCGCCGTTGGCGATGACGGAGTGGTCTGCCGCCTGCACCTTCGGCTGGAGGGATTTAGGGTTTAGGGTTTGGGGTTTGGGGTTTAGGGTTCAGGCTTTACCTGCGCGACTTTCTGCAGCGCAGTCTTCCCCCCCCTTATCAATGCAGACGCCACCGGCCCTGGACACTGTCCGGTGGCCCAAGCCGTGCTTCAAAGGCCCGTTGGGTGTCCTTCCCAAAACCCCACACCCAAAACCCTAAACCCTGCGCACTAAACCCTGATTTAACCGGACCCCTACCCCCAACTCTCAAGCAGTCGTGCGACTCCTGACGAAGCGGCATCATCAACCGTGTTGTTAAGCCCCAGAAGGCTCCAGGGTTTAGGATCCCTTAAGGTTCAGGGTTTAGGGTTTAGGGTTTGGGCTTTAGAAGGTTTAGAGTTTAGGGTTACCTCCTTATCGCAGGCCCCCTGGCCCCACCCCGTCACCGTCCCTTTAAGGCTCTGAAATTGCAATTGACCTTGGTCATTGGCAGTCCAAAACTTAGCCGTATCAGTAGGTCCTAAACCCTAAACCCTAAACCCTAAACCCTAAACCCTAAACCCTAAGCCCTAAACCCTAAACCCTGAACCCTAAACCCTGAACCCTAAACCCTAAACCCTGAACCCCTAAACCCTAAACCCTAAACCCCATGGATCTCGGGGACCCCCGACTCATGGAAGCCATGATGGATGCAGCGATTCATTCCGCTGGGGGGGGGGGGGGGTTAGGGTTTAGGGGTTTAGGGCTTCTGTAGTTTAGGGTTTAGAGTATGAGGGTTTGGGGTTTTTTTGGAGTTTAGGGTTTAGGCTGTAGGCTGTGTAGGCTGTAGGCTTTAGGCTGTAGGCTTTAGGCCAGGCCTAAGAGAAAAGCTCTCACAACCGAATAATCCCCCCCTCGACTATTCAACTACCCCCCCCTTCCAAGCCCCGCTCCAAATCTAAACGCTTCCGCTATTGAAGGCTCCGATGCGAACTAGCAAGTGGTTTAGGGTTTAGGGTTTAGGGTTTAGGGTTTAGGGTTTAGGGTTTAGGGTTTAGGGTTTAGGGTTTAGGGTTTAGGGTTTAGGTTTTTAGGGTTTAGGGTTTAGGGTTTAGGGTTTAGGGTTTAGGGTTTAGGGTTTAGGGTTTAGGGTTTAGGGTTTAGGGTTTAGGGTTTAGGGTTTAGGGTTTAGGGTTTAGGGTTTAGGGTTTAGGGTTTAGGGTTTAGGGTCTCAGCCCTAAACCCTCGACCCTCTTGGACCTCCCAAGAGAAACCTTTAAGCCCCACAAGCACTTAAGCTTAAACCACTTAAAGCCTGAGAGATCCTCCACCACGCCCAAAACCCTATACCCGTAAACCCCTAAACCCCTAGACCCCTAAACCCCGAAACCCTAGACCTCTAAACCCCTAAACCCCTAAACCCCTAAACCCCTACACCCCTACACCCCTACACCCCTAAACCCCTAAACCCCTAAACCCCTAAACCCCTAAACCCCTAAACCCCTAAACCCCTAAACCCCTAAACCCCTAAACCCCTAAACCCCTAAACCCCTAAACCCATAAACCCCTAAACCCCTAAACCCCTAAACCCCTAAACCCCTAAACCCCCTCACCCAGCCCTTACCCCCCGCAGAAGCTTCTGAAACTGCAGCCCGCGGGGCTGTGAGCTGTGCAAATGGCAAGGGCCACTCCAGCTCGTTGTGGACGGCCACGTGCACCATGACCTGTGAGCGTTCAACCCTAAACCCTCAACCCCAAACCCCAAACCCTAAACCCTGAACCCTAAACTCTAAACCCTAAGCCATAAACCTAAACCAAAACCCGAATCCCTACAGCGGTTTTGTCTTTAGAAATTAGGGCTTAAGGTCCAGCAGCGTTGAAGGGTTGCCTCAAGGAGCCTGCACATCTGTTCTAGGGTACCTACACGTACGAAAATTTTGAATGACGACCTACCAAGAAGTAGATTTTGGGCTCTTAAGGCAAAGCTAGGCTTGTTAAGGGTTGGGGCTTGAAGCCCGCAGTCTCTGAAGGTGTTGGCAAAAAGAGGTCATCTGGGGCTTAGGGTTTAGGGTTCAGGGTTCAGGGTTCAGGGTTCAGGGTTTAGGGTTTAGGGTTTAGGGTTTGGGGTTTGGGGTTTAGGGTTTGGGGTTCAGGGTTCAGGGTTTTCGGTGTCCTTGTCCACGCATGCTCATGATGCAACCTGCTTCAAGCAAATCAGCCCCGCAAGCACTGGTGGCTTCCATTGATCTAACACCTCGAGCCAGGGATTGAGAGCGCACCAGAAGAGCATTCTAAGTAGTTGTGCTTGGGGTTTTACACCAAACTGTAATGATGGGGGTTAGCCTATATGAATCAGGGCGTACATTCCCAGTACCCGAAATGGACAGAATTACAAACCCTGTTTCATATGAGACCAGCTGGAGGTACTGTATGTAGGACTCTCACCCGAAGGCCTCAGTTCTTCTAAAGGGTTAGAAGCCCTCCCCCTTTCCGTGGCAAAACATCTTGAAGGAACCCTTCAACCCTAAACCCTGAAAGCCCTAAATCCGAAACCCTAAACTCTAGTTGCAGTAAACCGTAAACCCTGAACCCCGAACCCGAAACCCTCAACCCTAAACCAAAAAATCCTAAACCCCAAACCCCAAACCCTAAACACTAGGCGTGCTCTGGTGCCATCTGGGTATTCTAAACCCTAAACCCTAAACCCTAATCCCTAAACCCTAAACCCTAAACCCTTGGAAAAGCCGCTGGAGACACCCAGGGGCGCCTGGGGCATCGAGGCGCAGAGCCGCTTCATCACCTTGCGGGTTTCGGGTGTAGGGTTCAGGGTTTAGGTGTTAGGTTTTAGGGTTCACCCTAAACCCTAAACCCTAAACCCTTAGCCCTAAACCCTAAACCCTAAACCCTACACCCTAAGCCCTAAACCCTAAACCCTAAACCCGAAACCCTAAACCCTAAAACCCTAAACCCTAAACCCTAAACCCTAAACCCTAAACCCTAAACCCTACCTAAACCCCAACTCCTCAGTCAGTCTCCGTCCAGGCGCTGCGTCGAGAGAGGGCCAGGCGCGGCTCTTTAGCTTGGAGCTGAGGGTGACACCTGGCTTTGGGGGGGTCAGGGTTTAGGGTTTAGGGTTTAGGGTTTAGGGTTTAGGGTTTAGGGGTTAGGGGTTTGGGTTTAGGGTTTGGGGTTCGGGGTTCGGGGTTTAGGGTTTGGGGTTTGGGGTTTGGGGTTTGGGGTTTGGGGTTTGGGGTTTGGGGTTTGGGGTTTGGGGTTTGGGGTTTGGGGTTTGGGGTTTTGGGGTTTTGGGGTTTAGGGTTTGGGGCCTCTGGGGGCTTGTCTGGCGCGTTGGGATTTAGGGTTTGGGTCTTGACCGGGTGTTGGGCGAGTCTGACAAAGTCTATCTCGCTCCTGGCCTTGCGCGGGTTTAGGGTTTAGGATTTAGGGCCAAGGGTTTAGGGTTTAGGGTTTAGGGTTTAGGGTTTAGGGCTTAGGGTTTAGGGCTTAGGAATTAGGGTTTAGGGTTTAGGGCTTAGGGTTGCGGCAACCCCCAGCTGCAGTATCTGCTACGAATGCCTGACGCCACCCCGCAAACTGGCATTCCCAGCGAGCACGCTGCTGTCTAGACCCTAAACCCTAAACCCTAAACCCTAAACCCTAAACCCTAAACCCTAAACCCTAAACCCTAAACCCTAAACCCTACCGTGCTGAAGAGACGACCGAAATATCTGAACTCTCGCCCCGTTGCTTTGGCCTCTACTCACCATGTTTGTCTTGATTATTAGAAAGTGCTCCAAACTATCCGAGACGAAGCCTCTGAATAACGTACATTCAACTCCAAACCCTGCACCCTAAACCGTAAACCCTGAACCCTAAACCCTAAATCCTAAATCCTAAAGCCTAAACCCTAAACCCTAAACCTTAAACCCTTACAAAGCCTAAGCCCGGGCCAAAGAGAAACAGCCGCGAGCTGCAGTTGAAGTCGGGCTCCAGCTGCGACAGGGGGAAGGCGCCCCAGGGCCGCAACGGAGCCTCTCCGCCCCGGGGTTTAGGGTTTAGGGTTGAGGGTTGAGGGTTGAGGGTTTAGGGTTAGGGTTTAGGGTTTAGGGTTTAGGGTTTAGGGTTTAGGGTTTAGGGTTTAGGGTTTAGGGTTTAGGGTTTAGGGTTTAGGTTTAGGGTTTAGGTTAGGGTTTAGGGTTTAGGGTTTAGGGTTTAGGGTTTAGGGTTTAGGGTTTAGGGTTTAGGGTTTAGGGTTTAGGGTTTAGGGTTTAGGGATTCAGGGGTTAGGGATTCAGGGCTTAGGGTTTTGGAATTCAGGGCTTCAGGTTTAGGGCTTTGGAATTCAGGGCTTAGGGTTTAGGGGTTACGAAATCAGGGTTTAGGGCTTTGGGAGTCAGGGTGTAGGGTTTGAGGTTTAAGGGTTAGGGATTCAGGGTTTAGGACTTGGGGTTTAGGGTTTAGGGTTTAGGAATTCAGGGTTTAGGGTTTGGCTTTAGGGTTTAGGAATTCAGGGTTTAGGGTTGAGGAATTGAGGGTTTAGGGTTTAGGAATTCAGGGTGTAGGGTTGAGGGCTTAGAGATTCAGGGTTAAGGGTTTAGGAATTCAGGGTTTAGGGTTGAGGAATTGAGGGTGTAGGGTTAGGGCTTAAGCATTGAGGGTTTTGGGCTTGGGACTCGAGGGTTTAGGGTTTAGGACTTGAGGACTTGAGGGTTTAGGGTTTAGGAATTGAGGGTTATAGGGTTTCGGGTTTAGGAATTGAGGGCTTAGGGTTCGGGCCTAGGGCGGACGACCTTTCTTTCTTGTTGGGGTATACCCTAAACCCTAAACCCCAAACCCTAAATCCTAAACCGGAAACCCTAAACCCTAATGGAGATTCAGGCTCCCTGAAGGATCCCGGGCGGAGAAGGGGTTGACCCCTGACAGGGAATTTGCGCGCCTTGAGAAAAACCGAAGACCTGCCACCGAAGAAAAAAAAACAAGGGTTTGGGGTTTAGGGTTTAGGGTTTCGGGTTTGGGGTTTAGGGTTTAAGGCTGGACTCACAAGTCGTAAGTTTCCGACTCTGCCTCCCTGAGAGAAAGACAGATGCTGAGGCTGTGAATTTGCTCCTTGTCGCTTTTACCTGCTGCGCTTGTCCTGTGGTCTGCAGTCATCTGAGCGGCGCACGCTGCAAAATCGTGCGGAGACAGGGCAGCTTCTGTGATCGAGCGAGCCAACTGAAGGGGCATGGTCGCCTTCATCTGTTGACCCTGCGGGCCTCTCCAGCTGACTGCGGATGTCCTTTGTATGCAAATGGCTCACAGTGCTTCTTTCTTGGAAGTATGCAGGTGCGTTGACGTCGGCGTGGCTTTGGCGGGGGTGACGTTCTCATCCACGACAACATTAAGCAAGTATGCAGATTGCAACCGGTGGCGACCTGTGTCTGTTCATGAAAGGAAGAGGTTTAAAGAGGCTGAGGTTAGGGGTTAGGGCTTGGGGCTTAGGGCCCGGGGCTTTAGGGTTTGGCAGGCGGACGCGCAGTGATGGCATTCCGCATTGCAGGATGCCAGTGGCCCATACTTTGAATTTTCCTTCTTTTGAATTAACAGCATTATAGTTAGAAGTGTGTTACAGAGGGTTTGAAAGGGTGAACCCAGGGAGGGTAATGCTTCACAATGGCACCCAAAAGGGCTCAACCGTAAACCCTACACCCTAGCCCCTAAACCCTAAAAACCTTAAACCCCAAAAATCCTACACCCAAAAGCCCTACACCCTAAACCCGAACCCCTATAAACCCTAAACCCTAAACCCTAGAAACCCTCAACCCAAAAGGGGAAAGGTTGCCTGTCAGCAACGAAGATAATCGAGTGTTGCGAACTGTCGCGCTTCAGAACCCCAAAGCCTACATGTTGTAGCCCTAAACCCTAGACCCGAAACCCCAAACCCCATGGCCCAAGCCACCGAGGGCTGCTATGAGAGCTTGGGGTTCTTGAGGTGCTAGTCTCTAGCCCTAAACCCTAAACCCTAAACCCTAAACCCTAAACCCTAAACCTCAAGCACAGCTTAGAAATCCAACACGTCGACTCCCTTCCCTCAGACTCGAAATCGGCAGCAGGCAAAGCATCAAACCCTAAACCCTAAACCCTAAACCCTAAAACAGTTCTTACAAGTAAGCCCTGAAGCACCGCACCTCGCAGCACATGTACACCTCAAAGGAGCCAATTCCTGCGCGCACAGGATTCAGGGCTTAGGGCTTTGGGCTTGGGGCTTAGGGCTTAGGGCTTAGGGCTTAGGGCTTTGGGCTTAGGGCTTAGGGCTTAGGGCTTAGGGCTTCGGGCTTAGGGCTTAGGGCGCCGGGCTTGGGGCTTCGGGCCCCAAACCCCCCAATGCAATAAGCCTGGAACCCCTGCAACCCCTAAACCGGAACCTCTGCACCCAGCGCCCAAACCCTTTCCCTAAACCGAAACCCTAACCCCAACCTTAAACCCCTGAAAAGAACACGCCGCCCCCCTCAAAGCCGCCCCCAAAGCCTACTGTTGGTTAGCAGAGAACGAGCGAATTAGGGCCCTATTAAAACCCTTAAGGGATTATACAAAGCCCTATATATACCTTTAAGGAAATATATAGGGTACCTATATATACCCTTAAGGGAATATATAGGTACCCTATATAGCCTTTAAGGGATTATATAGGACCCTATAGCTACCCTTTACGGGAATCTATAGGGCCCTTATATATACCCTCGAAGGGATAACCAACAGGAAAAAAAGCCGAGGCACTGCGGGTCGGCTCCAGTCGATCTGCGCCGCGCTCGGACTTCTTGGGCTCCTGGGACTTTTTGGAGGTTGAAGAACCCTCAACCCTAAACCCTAAACCCTCAACCCTAAACCCTAAACCCTAAACCCTAGGCCCTAAACCCTAAACCCTAAACCCTAAACCCTAAACCCTCAACCCTAAACCCTAGACCCTACCCTAAACCCGACCCAAAATAAAACCAAATGGACCCCAGGAGTTCGACGTTTCTTCTGTGTTGGGGTGCTTGGGCTTCGGGCGTAGGAAAAAACACGTTTCTGAGCCCCCCATGTCCGTTCAGAACGTCGTGGTGCCGACTGGATACCCCTAAATATCCTGTTGCCCTAAACCCCAAAGCCTAAAGCCTAAAGCCTAAAGCCTACCCCAACACCCTACTCCACTGGCGCTCCTCGTCCGTTTTGGCCTCACCTGCCAAAGATACGGCTGGAACCCACTCGAAGTTTTGGGGTGAGGGTTGAGAGTTTTAGGGTTTAGAGTTGAGGTGGGTCGGGGGTTCAAGGTTTGAAGTTTAGGGTGCTAAGGTTTAGGGTGTTTGGGGGTTTTAGGGGCTTAGGTTTTAGGTTGTTGCTTGGCTAAGGCTTCCATGCATCCTGCTCAAACCTACTAGACCATCCCCTAAACCCTAAACCCTGAACCCTAAACCCTAAACCCTAAGCCCTAAACCCTAAACCCTAAACCCCAAACCCCAAACCCGAAACCCTAAGCCCAAACAATGCCACAACCATGCTTCGACAATAGACGCACCCTGGCAAGTCGCCAGTTTCGAACTCCAAACCCCGGGAAACGCTCCAACAATAGTGATGATGATGATGATGATGATGATGGTGATGATGATGATGATGATGGTGATGGTGATGATGGTGATGATGATCATCATCATGAGACTACCAATAAATCCCAAAGCTTAAGTTGTGTTTACGTTATACACATATATACATAAACTACGCCCACGAGAAACTTCGCAACAAAAAAGGGTATCCGTTTTGGCTTGAAGGGATTCATAAGGGAACTTAACACCCCCCCTCCCCCCTCACCCCCAAGAAAAAAAATGGAAAGGGAGCCAAGGGCCTACTCCGGGTCCTAGATAATCCTGCTTGCGATCTTGGCCTCTGTATTTAGCTTCGTCGGTCCTAACTCCTAAACCCCAAACCCGGAACCCTAAACCCGAAACCCTAAACCCGAAACCCTAAACCCGAAACCCGAAACCCTTAATCCTTAACCCTTAACCTTCAACCCTAAACCCTTAGGTTTGTTGGTGATTATGTAACGCCGCCGACCCTTTGGCTCGACCAGCAAGGCGACGCCGATGCCCGTGGGGAAGCGGTCCAATATCCGGTCCTGCAGGCGTTGGGGGTTTCGGGTTTAGGGTGTTTAGGGTGTTTAGGGTGTTTAGGGTGTTTAGGGTGTTTAGGGTGTTTAGGGTGTTTAGGGTGTTTAGGGTGTTTAGGGTGTTTAGGGTGTTTAGGGTGTTTAGGGTGTTTAGGGTGTTTAGGGTGTTTAGGGTTTAGGGTGTAGGCTGTAGGGTTCAGGGTTCGGGTTCAGGGTTTTGTTGCCGTTTCAATGGGCCCTACTGCGGATTCGGGTTTAGGGTTGAGAAGGCCTGCGAGCTCAAAGGGCTTGGGTTTGGGGTTTGTTGTTGGCGGCTCATGCTTGAGGGCTTTTTGTGGCTTAGGGCTCGGGCTTGTTGCGGTCAGGGTTTAGGGCTCAGGGTTTTTTAATTGGGTCTGCCATGCGCTGCCGATACTCTTTTGGAAAATCGCGAAATGTGATGCAAAGCCCGTTGGCACCGCCACCAGTCGTGCAGCATACTCAGGGCGTTTACGTATGTATTATGTATTGTTTAAGGCCTAAGAAACCCTGACGTAGAAGGGAGGAGTAACCCGGCTGTTGGGCGACACCCTTGGTGAAGAATTCCATTGCCTTAAAGAGGAAACCAGGCCCAGCCTGTGTGGGAGGGGAGTCCGCGCTTTGAGTTCTTTCTGTACGCCTACCCTATCATCCCGCGGAAAAGACTACATGGTGTATCGGGTCATTGTGGGGTGCGTTAATCGAAGAAATGAGCTGGGCAAGTTGTTGGGAGATAATTAGCTGGGAGGGGAGGAGTGGTCTATTGGCTTTGTACCAAACTGGTTGGTTAGTCATTCGGGAGCAGTAAGATGCTTTGACCCCCAGTACTCGTCTAAGATATCGGAAGAACCAAGAATCTAGATTCTGCAGGTGCTTATTCTCAAGGGCTAAGGTGGGGAGTCCATACGCAAGTACCGATGCTACATTCGAGAAGAAGACTCTGATTTTGAAGCGCTTAGGGGAAATACTGCCCAAATACTTACTTTGGGGTACAATCTTTACTGCGGCGCCGTCTGTATAGCTGGGAGGAGTAGCCCGACAGAATGAATGTTGCAAATATTCCAGTTCTGAGGCAGTTGGCCATCTTCCGCGAGGTGTCAGACCATCGGTAACTGCCCGGTTCATGATCACAATATAGCTGCAGCGCCACATCTCTTGCATTGCGAGATTCAAGCTCCTCCCGGCTGCAGTCCGGCTGTTGTTGGGCCGCAAGCCACCCAGTGTCCGTTCAAAATCAGCATCAGGATCCTGATGTCAGTATCGCTGAGCCTCTGACCAGGATCTGAGATCACCAGGGCTACGCCAGCTGCGAAAGGGCTCGCCGGGGCTGCAGCTCCATAGCCATTGGCCGCGTCCTGCTGCCAACCTGCGGCTAGTGCTCCTCCTGCAGGTTGTGGGGGCGTTGAAACCTCGCGTTCCGAACAGTGCCCATGCAATCAGGGCAGGACTATCACCCTCAGCGTTGGCATTCGGAAGTGCAGCAGAAGGGAACATCCTGTTCATGTTCGGAGGTGCCTAGCCGGCACACAACAATCCGGCCACGGCAATGCTACCACCTAAGGCGTTAGAGTTTGGGGTTTAGGGCTTAGGATGTCGGATTGTTCTGTGGTTTCGTGTTTTGGGTTTTTTGGTGCTTGGAGCGTTGGGCTTAGCGCGATTTGGGTGCTTGGGCTTGTTTTGGCTTCAGGTGAGGTTTCCTTTTGGGGGGAGAAGAGGGAGCAGGAATCAAGGCTGCCAAAAATCCAGCTTGGCCTCCGAAGGTCCAGAGAATTCCTAAACCCCATACCGGTGAGAGCGTGAACTTCAAAAAATGCTTCCTAAACCGCAAGCCCTGAGCCCTAAGCCCTAAGCCCAAAAACCCTAAACCCTAAAGCGCAAAACCCTAAACCCTAACCCTAAACCCTAAACCCTAAACCCTAAACCCTAAACAGGATCCTTGAGCTTCTGGAAGCGGCCAAAGTAGTTGGTCTCGTCGTGGCGAACGGACGGCCCGTGTTGGGCGCAATCCGTGCACGACTCCACCACAACCTTTAGGGTTTTAGGGTTTAGGGTTTAGGGTTTAGGGTTTAGGGTTTAGGGTTTAGGGTTTAGGGTTTAGGGCTCAGGGTTTAGGGTTTAAGGTTTAGGGTTCAGGGCCTGTTTAGGGTTTAGGGTCAGCCTCACACGAGTCTATCTGGGATTCTCTATCTGCGTACCTACAGGGCTGTGTCGCAATTGGGGCTTTGGGGTTTAGGGTTTAGGGTTTAGGGCTTGGGGTTTAGGGTTTACGGTTTAGGGTTTAAAGTTTAGGGCTTAGGGTGCTGCATGGAAGGTCGGGATGAATTTGGAAAGAACCCAGTCCACGAATCAGGGCTTGCGAAACTTGAGCATGGTGCCCTCACTCACGCGACCACACAGTCGATCGGCGGAAATTCGCGAACCCTAAAACCCTGAACCCTAAAACCCTAAACCCTGAACCCTAAACCCTAAAACCCTGAACCCTAAACCCCTGAACCCTAAACCCTGAACCCCAAACCCTGAACCATAGGCCTGAACCCTGAAACCCGGGACCCCAATTCTGAACCCTAAAACCCTGCACCCTAGCCCTGAACCCTATAAACCCGAACCCTGAACCATGAGCCTGAAATCTAAACCGAAGTGCTAATGTTCATGAGGTGAAATCAAACCATGTGCTCCCTGATGCCCAGCTAACCCTCGAGCCCCAAACCCGCCTGTCGCCAGTACATAGAGCCTTCTGGTCGAAAGAACCCCAGATAGAGAATCCCAGATAGACTCGTGTGAGGCTGACCCTAAACCCTAAACAGGCCCTGAACCCTAAACCTTAAACCCTAGACCCTAAGCCCTAAACCCTAAACCCGAAACCCTAAACCCTAAACCCTAAACCCTAAACCCAAGGCATTTCGGGGGCCGAGGACCTGAAGCTACAGCCCTTCACGCCCAAAAACCTCATCGTCAGTGCTGCAGGATTTGGAATTGGGTATATGGCTTTGAGGGCTTAGGGAGCTTAGGGAGTTGCGGCTTGAAAAGTTAGCGGACGAATTCCGTACAGTAGCTAGGCGTTAAAGCACAATGCTTCCTTGCGTGCGCTGCTGCCCAGCGGCCCATACGAAGTTCTCGCTTCCTGGGAAGCGCCAAGCCCCCCAGACCCTAAACCCTTTCTTCCTAAATCCTGAACCCTGAACCCTAAACCCTAAGCAATTCCGCGCCAACTTCCGAACCCTGACAGAGAGGAAGCCTCCGCTAGATTCAGACTAAAAGTGCTGACATCACTTGAAAATAGACCCTAAGCCCTGATTGGTACAAACGATGCATTTCAATTCTACTAGGCCCACGATGCACTTCAACTCTGCTAAGCCCGAGAACCCCAAAACAATCCCACACAACTAAACAACCCCCAAGACGCGCTAAAACCCCCCAAAAAAGCTTAGAAACCACTAAACTAAACAACGCCCCAAAGCCCCAAGCCTCGAAGCCCAAACCCCGAAACCCTAAACCCCTCGGTGCTAAACCCTGTAAGCTCTAAAGCCTCGACACTCACGGCCGAAGCACTGAAACAACCCCAATACAAATCCTACTAACCCTCTCAACCTAAAAGCCCTGCACACCCTAGCCTACAAACCCTATAAACTGAATAGAGCCTATAAACCCTCTCCAACCCGATAAGCACCCTATGTAAGCCCTATATACACCTGCCATAAACACCCTATACAACGCCCTAGCAGCACCCTATACAACGAAGAAACGTAGCAGTAAGCAAAGCAAGACCAGTAGGAACTGCGCCCACTACCACCAGACGCATGCATGGTCGCATTCTCCTTCTCCCGCAAGTGTCGTGCAAGCAGCCTCCACCTACACAACTGTGTGGTTTTGACTGCTGCCTGAAAGTGCCCAGCTTTGTTCCAAGGTAGACCGTCTTCGTTGGCGGCGCGCTCTCGAAAAACTGACATGTGCTGGATCACTTGGCCCCTGTGCACCCTAAACCCTAAACCCTAAACCCTAAACCCTAAACCCTAAACCCTAAACCCTAAACCCTAAAAGCTGACTGACAGCTTGCGAGCAACCTCCAGCCGTCTGCGCTGACACCAGACCATGGTCCAACAATGAGACCAGCCTCTGGTCTATTACTCCCCTTCTTGGAACCTTAATAATAATAAGAATAACAATAATAATAATAATGAGAATAACAATAATAATAAGAATAAGAATAACAATAATAATAATAAGAAGAAGAATAATAATAATAATAGTAATAACAATAACATTTTTAAAATGAGAGGGGTCGGATCTGCCTCACAATCGTTGCTAGCCTCAGATTGCTAAAATCCCCAATCGGGGTGAGTGGATTTAGGGGCTCTGCTCTTTGAAGTCTGAGTGTTTCACAGAGCTTTCTGCAGCTCAAACCCCATAAACACACCCAAAAAAACCCAGAAGCTCCCTATAACCACTACAAACACCCTATACAAGCCTCATACCAAACCTCCCTGAACACCCTATAAGAACGCTACAAACACCCTATAAGCACCCAATATAAACCCTACAAACACCCCACAAACACCGTTATAAACCCTAAACCCTAAACACTAAACCGTCGCCAGAAACACCCCAGACGAGCCCTAGAACCAGTGGCTCTGCGCCAAGCCACCCTCATCGGCGGCTATGAGCCGGCGCAGGCGCTCCTGCCAGGGGTTTAGGGTTTAGGGTTTCGGGTTTAGGGTTTAGGGTTTAGGGTTTAGGGTTTAGGGTTTAGGGTTTAGGGTTTAGGGTTTAGGGTTTTTTTTTTGAGGAACACGGGTTTCGGGGCTTCAGGGGTTGTAGGGTTTAAGGGTTTAAGGGTTTAAGGGTTTAAGGGTTTAAGGGTTTAAGGGTGTAAGGGTTTAAGGGTTTAAGGGATCTACAGGGGGTTAGGGGTTCGAGACTTTGGCAGCTTTGGTGCTTTTGGGGCTGGAGTTTTCTGGTTGGAGTTCTAAGGATTTCGGGCTTTGGGGTTGATTTTTGGGTTTGTTGGTTGAGGGTTAGGTTTAGGCTTTTTGTTGGTTGAGACTGGAATCTGGGGATTTCGGGTTGGTAGGTTCCAACGCCCTTAAGCAGTAAACCCTAAACCCTAAACCCGAAACCCTTAGGGGACTAGCACCTTCCGTCTGCAGGGGACTCTAGTGGCTCAGAGCCCCCGAATTTCAAAGCCATGAGGTTCTAATTTTGGGATGTTCCCCCTTATACTAGCAGATTGAACTGGATTAACGTATTCCCTTATTACTGTTAGTATACCGGGGAACATCCCAAGGAATAATTTCATTGTTAAGTATTGACTATGAGTGTTTTATAGCCGTATGATCATGAACTCATGACTAGTCGTATTGCCATTTCCTGTTAGCATCACTATTTTTAGCACTCTCTCAAACGTCGAGGCCTCTGCTACCCCTTTGGCGTTTTGCCCACGCGGGCCTTGGAATTAGATCTGCGCAGGGTTGGCAAGGCGAGTGAATAACAAGAATAAGAAGCCTCCCTCTTGTTAGAGGGTAAGTAGACTCCCCCTTTTTCGCGGGGCTGGCAGGGTAAACCTAACCAAAACAATCTAAAGAAAGGCGCACTCCACACTCGCGCCCACTGATGCACACCTTCAACCCTGAAGCCTAAACTCTAAACCTCCGAAAAAGCCCTGAAACCCTAAATACAAGAAACAACCCAAGTGGTCATAACCCAACCCGAATTTAGGGTCAACAAACCATAAACCCTAGGAAAATCTAACCCTCAACTCTGCACCCTAAACCCTACGCCCTAAACCCTACACCCTAAACCCTACACCCTAAGCCCTAAACCCTCAACCCTAAACCCCAAACACCCCCGGGTCCGTGAGACTTGGGGCTGCATCCAAGTGGATCCCGCCCTCGGTGTACGCTTTGTCCACCTGCCGAGCGATGCCGGACTTGGAGGTTCATGGTACTTATTAACCCAAGCAAAAACTGTACTTATCACCCAATTAAAACCATATTCGGGCACTTAAAGGGCTTGCAAGTGGGTGATAAGTACAGAAGTTGGGTAGTAGACCGCAAAAGCAGCAGGATTCTTTTGCATCTTTGTGGGTTTTAAGGAGTCTATGGGGCTTCTTGGGTTTTGTAGGGTTTAGGGTATTTCCGGGTTTGGAGGTTTTATAGGAGTTTAGATCCACTCCTTTTAAGGATTGTTGCTGTAAGGTGGCATCCACAGTGCAGGGTTCAGGGCTTATTCTAGTTAGAGTAGGGTTTGGGGGGGGGTCATTATGTATAATTACAAAGGACCACTAGGGGCATACTATTCGTAAATATTCCGACCTCTATATCCATGTTCTCTGGGGTTCTGGAGTCCGAGCTTGGAGTCATCGGACACGGCCATCTTTGAAGTTGAGGACTCCACAGTCAAAAGGTTCGGGTTTAGGGTTTAGGGTTTGGGGTTTGGGGTTTGGGGTTTGGGGTTTGGGGTTTGGGGTTTGGGGTTTGGGGTTGGGGTTTGGGGTTTGAGGTTTCGGGTTTAGGGTGGCCAAGGGTTGCAGTTGAACCACCATCGCCCTGAACAAAAAAAGCACTACCTCAAGCCCAAACCCTACTTGGAAGCCCTTTTGACTTAGCAAGTAGGGTTAGCAAGGTGAGTAGATTTACTAAGCCAAAAGAGCTTCCAAGTACTAAACCACAAATCCCAACCCCAGCCCCAGATCCCCGAACCTTGAAAGTGCACAACCCCAAACTGGCCACAAACCCTACATCCTAAACCCTAGGCCAGGATCCGTGCTGGCAGGCCCCTAAACCTAAACCCTAAACCCTAAACCCGAAACCCTAAACCCTAAACCCTAAATCCCGAAACGCCTCCGCCGCCCAGGGCGGCTGTAGGGCGCGGCAGACCGGGCACCTAAAACTGCTTTGTTTGAGGGGGGGTGGGGAGGGTTCAGGTTTAGGGGTGAGGGTTGGGGGCTTAGGGTTTGGGGTTTGTGGTTTAGGGTTTAGGATCTAGGTTGATTCTTTTTTTTGTGGGTGGGGGGACAGGAGGAGGGGAGGGGGGGGGGTTCACCTGAGATTGAGGAATGCAGGGTGAGGGCGTAGAGTAGGGTTTTGGAGGTTTCGGAGGTTTGTCAGGCTACCATAGACGAACTTGGTTAAGAAAGATACCTCGAAGGTGCTCTTAATCCTAAACCCTAAACCCTAAACCCTAAACCCTAAACCCTAAACCCTAAACCCTGAAACCCTGAAACCCTGAAACCCTGAACCCTAAACCCTAAACCCTAAACCCTGAACCCTAAACCCTAAACCCTAAACCCTAAACCCCAACACCAGGACAAGGAGCTTGGCCGAGGGCGGCCGCCGCCCTTCTGGAGACGGAGAGCCCCGAGACCTGACGTCGGCTTCTCTTTACGGGCTTAGGGTTTAGGGTTTAGGGTTTAGGGTTCAGGGTTCAGGGTTCAGGGTTCAGGGTTTAGGGTTTAGGGTTTAGGGTTTAGGGTTTAGGGCTTAGGATTTAGGGTTTAGGGTTTAGGGTTTAGGGTTTAATTAGGGTTTAGGGTGGGGGGAGGGATGTTGAGGGGGGGGAGCGGGGGTGATCGAACCGGAATCTTGGCGGAGGCTGACTCACATAAAGGGACCACAGCTGCCAGGCATGAAGTGCGCCATCTTCTCCGTCAACTGCCACATGTGGGATCTCAGATTATTATTGTTTTTATTCTTACTATTCTTATTCTCATTGTTATTATGATTATTTTTGTTGCTTGGTATTCTCATTTTTGTTATGTCCTTGAGTCCTTCATGTGTGGCTTTGATGCGGCCTCCCTTGCCTCGCTGAGGTCGCGAGGGCTGAGGGGCAAAATGCCAGTATCGACGATGCTGCTACCAGAACCAATGATGACCCTCAACCCTAAAACCTAAACCCCAAACCCCAAACCCTAAACCCTAAACCCCCAAACCCCAAGGGCGATAAACTCTTGGAGGATGATAAGCCCTCAGTGATGATGCACCCTAAACCCAAAACTCCTAAACCTCTAAATCCCAAAACCCCAAAACCCCAAAACCCCAAAACCCCAAAAAACCCAAAAACCCAAAACCCCAAAACCCCAAAACCCCTAAACCCCAAAAACCCCAAAAACCCCAAAACCCCCAAACCCAAACACCCCAAAAACCCCAAAACCCCAACTAAACCTTAAACCCCTACTGTACTGAACCTCTAAACCCCCAAACCCCCCTGAAGCCCAAACCTTGGCATCTTGGCACCACGGTTGAACTTGTAGCTACCCTCACAAGAATGGCGATGTAGGGATAGTTCCCCAAGGGTTTGGGGTTTAGGGTTTAGGGTTTAGGGTTTAGGGTTTGGGGTTTAGGGTTTAGGGTTTAGGGCTTTAGGGCTTAGCACGGGCCTGGACCCCCTCGACGACACTGGGCGGTCCTCCTCCGGCTCCTTGCCGCGGCTTTCGGGCACACAATTCGCACGTCGACCCTGAAGACCTTACACCCTAAACCTTAAACCCTAAACCCCTAAACACTTTAAGGCCACGCTGTAGGGCCCTACCCCAAAAACTAAACCCTAACCCCTAAGCCCTAAACCTTAAACCTGAACCTTAAAACCTTAAACCTAATCCCCGAAGTTTGTGGGGGGGGGGGGGGTGTAGAACTTAAACGACAAAGCCATGCAAGTCTACCCTTAGACTAGGCCGAGGACTTAGAGTTAGGTTTGTTGAAGCTTTGGCGCAGGGTATGTTTTAACAGTTTTCTTGGGGCTTGGGGGGAGCTTAGGGATCTTTGGGCATTTAGAGTTGATGGTGTTGAGGGTTTAGCACCTAAACCCTAAACCCCAAACCCTCAACTCTAAACCCAAAACCCCAAACCCCAAACCCCAAACCCTAAACCCTAAACCCCAAACCCCAAACCCCAAACCCTAAACACTAAACCCTAAACCTCAAACCCCAAACCCTAAACCCAAAACCCTAACCTCTAAACCCTAAAACCTAAACCCTAAACCCCAAACCCTAAACCCTAAACCCCAATCCTCCAGGGGCTCCATGAGCTCCTCTGCCTGCACCCGCGCAGGGTGCGGCGGGGCCTCCCGAGTGTGACAGAGTTTGGGGTTTAGGGTTTAGGGTTTAGGGTTTAGGGTTTAGGGTTTGGGGTTTGGGGTTTGGGGTTTGGGGTTTGGGGTTTAGGGTTTAGGGTTTAGTATCAAAGTATGAAAACATATTAATATACAATAAAGCTAATCATAATGTCATAGTGTCAAATATCAAAATTTCTTGATATCATGATACCTTAGTGTCAAAATATCTGAATATCAAACTACCATAAGAACTTTAATATCACAATATCTGACTATCTTCACATCATTATACTTTGATATCAGAATACCCTCATATCAATATGTCATAACAACACTTTAACCTCATAACATCATACATATCATAATCTCAAAATCTCATAATCTCATAATCTCAGAATCTCATAATATCGAAATATCGTAATGTAACACCATAGTGGTCTAACCATTCAATAATCGAATAGTTCAATAATCGAATAACCCACCACATGATAAAGCTCCACGAGCACCCCAAACGCTTCCTTTTCAAACATGTACGGCAAAACAACTCTAGTCTAAAGCCCTAAGCCCCCAACCCCAAAGCCCTAAACCCTGAGCCCTAAACCCTAAACCCTAATACCTCAGCCGTGCCTTCTTGCCCACGCGGCCGCGGCGGATGCGCGTCGGAGGACTTCTTGGGCTTCTCCTTGAGACGGGATCTCAAGTCTTGTGGTTTGGGGTTTGGGGTTTGGGGTTTTAGGGTTTAGGGTTTAGTGTTTAGGGTTTAGGGTTTCGGGTTTAGAGTTTGCAAAGACTTAGGAGCTGTGCGGTTCAGGACGCTACCCCCCGAAGCCCCCAAAGCCTGTGAGGGTTTAGGGTTTAGGGTTGAGGAAGACCTCAAGAGTCCCTAGAAAGCACAAACCCCTAAACCCGAAGCCCTAAGCCCTAAACCTAAACCCCAAACCAAACCCTAAACCCTAAACCCTAAACCCTAAACCCTAAACCCTAAACCCTAAACCTGTCCGCGATGCCTTCTTGGCTGCACCCGCGGGCGCGTTGCTGGGCGGGGCCGCGCGGAGCCTGCTTTGGGGATTCCAGGCGCAGACCTCCTGGGGTTTAGGGTTTAGGGTTTGGGTTAAGGGTTAAGGGTTGAGGGTTCAGGGCTTGATGTAAGGCATCAGACGAAGCACATTGGGTTGAAAAAAGACCCACTAAACCCCAAACCCCAAACCCCAAACCCTAAACCCTAGGATTTGGGTGTCAGGGTTTGGCACCCTCCCCTTCGCACCTGCAGTTCCGCAGCGCGCATCCCACCCCCCGGAGATGTCGAGGCCTGGCTTCGGGCGATGCTGCTGCCCAGGGCTCCGGGCTCCGAGCTTCAGGTTCGTCTAAACCCTAAACCCGAAATCCTAAACCTTAAACCCTAAACCCTAAACCCTAAACCCTAAGACCCTAAGACCCTAAACCCTAAACCCATGCTGCACTTCATACGCCTTGCTGAAGTACAAAGACGTTCATCTCAAGCCTTTAGCCGCAACCCGCCCATGCAGAGGCGTGCGAACGGAGGTTGTTGTTAGTTGTTTTGGTTGGTCGCAACCGTCTGCAGTGAAAGCTGAATGCGCACTCCAATGCTCCCTGAAAAATGACGACTAGCTCAACTAGATCCGTGTCACAATCGTTCTCCCCTCGTTGCACGCTGGAGATCGATCGCCCTGTCATATTGGCATGCTCCATAGCTCTCCGCAGTACAAACAAAGGTAGCGTGCCCGCGCGGAACCCGAACTGAAACTGTCTGAGTAAGGGTCCATGGCTGCCGCTAGCAAGGTCTGCATACGGTTGCGAACTAGGAGTTCGGGTTTAGGGTTTAGGACTTCAGGGTTTTGTGTGAGCTGAAGGCACTGAGGCTTTGTGTTTTAGAGCCTTTAGCAATGGGGGGTTAGGGTTTAGGGCTTAGGGGTTCGGGTACCCGGAACTTCAGGAAGGTTGCAAGATCCAGCTGTGCCCAGGGGGGGGTTCAGCATAGAGGTGCAGGGGGCTTTGGCGTATATGGAAAAACACTCTGTACCGTGTCAACCCTGCTTGAAGGTTCATGGGTAGATATACGTAAGGTTGCCAGTACCAGCAAGATTGACAAAGCAGTTCTAGCCAGAGTTACCCTACGAAAAACCCCTGTCAAAACCACGTACCCTCAAGTAAACCCCAAAAAGCATTTGCCTCGCCTTGGGCGCTTGCTGGTTTAGGGCGGTTCAGGGTACTGATAAACCCAAGAATAACTGTGTGTAGTATAACCCAATCATCACCATATTAGGGCACTTAAGGGGCTTACAAGTGGGCTTCAAGTACAGTTATAATCGGTTCATAGGTAGCATGAACCTCCAAGTAGAGCTCAGAAAGGCGCCAATGGCCTCATCAACCCGTAGAGAATGTCTGCTGAAAACATTTGACTCCTTGACAAGACCCTCACAAACACACTCAGAAGCCTCTACGAACAACCTTACAAGGGCCTTCGGAGATCCTAAACCCTAAACCCGAGACCCCTAACCCCAAACCCCAACCCCCAAGCCCTAAACCCAAAACCCTAAACCCCAAACCCCAAACCCAAAACCCTAAACCCAAGAAAAAAGACAAAAAAACTTTCTGGGGCACCTGGGTCCTCGCGTCGGGGTGTGGACCAGTTGGGGTTCGGCTCGGAATCAAGTAGGAGGCCTGCAGGCTCCAGAGAGCTGCGATTGGGGTTTAGGGTTTCGGGTTCAGGGTTTAGGGTTTAGGGTTTAGGGTTTAGGGTTTAGGGTTTAGGGTTTAGGGTTTAGGGTTTAGGGTTTAGGTTTAGGGTTCAGGGTTCAGGGTTTAGGGTTTAGGGTTTAGGGTTTAGGGTTTAGGGTTTAGGGTTTAGGGATTAGGGATTAGCGTTTAGGGTTTAGGGTTTAGGGTTTAGGGTTGCTCTACTTGGAGGTTCAGGGTACTTCTAACCCCCAAGCAAGAATTAGGGATTAGGATGAGAGTTCTTCTAGGGAATAGGGTTTAGAGCGAGTATCGTTCAGGTATGCAGGGCTCAGGCTTTAGGGTTTAGGGTTGCGGGTTTAGGGTTTAAGATTTAGGGTTTAGGGTTTAGGGTTTAGGGTTTAGGGTTTAGGGTTTAGGGTTTAGGGTTTAGGGTTTAGGGTTTAGGGTTTAGGGTTTAGGGTTTAGGGTTTAGGGTGGGTTCAGGGTTCAGGGTTCAGGTTCCCGGCTTTAGGGTTCAGGGTAGGGATTGGGGTTGTGTTGGATTCCGATAAAGGACAGCCACGGGTGGGTGGATTTTGATGATCCAGGTTGCCCACTGAAGTCTAAGAAAGGGGTGCCCTTCCTGCATCATGGGGTTTATACAATGCCTTCGAGCCTCCTATAAGACTCAGAAACTCCCGAAACCCTAAACCCTAAACCCTAAATCCTATAAGCTGCGGTCGAAACGACCCGGCTCCCTGACTCCCGTCGCTGAGGGCCATGCGCACATCTGCCCACTTTTGGTGGAGGTCGGATGGCCTTGGCATGACTCGATTTAGGGTTTAGGGTTTAGGGTTCGGGGTTTGGGGTTTAGGGTTTAGGGTTTAAGAGGGGGGAGGGGGGGGGGGGCAAGGGTCATCGGCATGGGAATGTTGCAGAGCGAAATGTGTAAAGCAGAGATTTTTGCCGTGAGCCAAAACAACAAGGGGACACGGTCGGGGATTGAGTGTCAGCCTGGGACCATCCCTGGTCCCATCATAGTCCACGAAATCCCATGAGGAATCCCAGCAAACCGAAAAACCCGAAAACCTAAACCCTAAACCCTAATCCCGAAACCCTAAACCCAAAATCCTAAACCCGAAACCCACTGCAGCCGGAAAGCACATTGCCGTTGATTGGCTCTGGAGGGGCGCCGTCGCTGTACCTGCAGGCGGCTGGCGGCAGCAGGGGCGCCGGTCGAAAGCGCTGTCGGGTTTAGGAGTCCGTTCGGGGCTTAGGGTTTAGGGGGTTTTAGGGCTTAGGGGTTTAGGGGTTTAGGGGGCTTAGGGGGTTAGGGGTTTAGGGGTTTAGGGGTTTAGGGGTTTAGGGGTTTCGGGGTTTCGGGGTTTAGGGGTTTAGGGGTTAGGGTTTAGGGGTTTAGGGTTTAGGGGTTTAGGGGTTTTGGGTTTTGGGTTTAGGGGTTTAGGGGTTTAGGGGTTTTTAGGGGGTTTAGGGGTTTAGGGGTTTAGGGGTTTAGGGGTTTAGGGGTTTAGGGGTTTAGGGGTTTAGGGGTTTAGGGGTTTAGGGGTTTAGGGGTTTAGGGGTTTAGGGGTTTAGTAGGGGTTTGGGGCTCCTGCTGGGACTGCAGTCAAGTCAAAGCCACATCCGGTACGAACAAAACGAGAGTGGATGTAGCTACCCAAACCCCTTTGGATAGCAAGCAGAACGGCCCGAGACAACATAGGGTTGAGGGTTTAGGGTTTAGGGTTTAGGGTTTAGGTTTAGGGTTTCGGGTTTAGGGTTTCGGGTGTAGGGTTTAGGGCCAGTTTAGGGATAAGGGTTGGTGCTGGGGAGAACTTTCTTTTCCTGAGCACTTCCTTGCAGTTGCGGGAGCAAAGCACCCCCTTTTGCAATAGGGGTTTCATATATCCATTAGATATGTACACGCATGCATACACGAGTGTGCATACATGCATGCATACCTACTTGGTAGCTGCCTCGCTCCAGCCGAAACTGACTCTGTGCGGTCGCAAACTGAGGAAACCCTAAACCCTAAACCTTAAACCCTAAACCCTAAACCCTAAACCCTAACCCTAAACCTTAAACCCTAAACCCCTAAACCCTAAACCCTAAACCCTCCCCTAAGGCCCCGACTTTTGCTGGAAGAGTGCTTCGACGCTGGAAAACGCTGGCCTAAGGAGTGCAGATAGGTGGTTTTTCAGGGCCGCAGGATTTAGGGTTTAGGGTTTAGGGTTTAGGGTTCAGGGTTTAGGGTTTATAGGGTCTAAGGTTTAGGGTGTCGGGTTCAGGCTTCGCGTGATTCAGGTGTGCGGGGTTTCGGGCTTCCTGCGTAGGGGTTGGGGGCTTTAGGGTTTCGGGTTTAGGGTTTAGGGTTTAGGGTTTAGGGTTTAGGGTTTAGGGTTAAGGGACGTTGTAGCCAGTACCTTTGGGGTTCGGGCCGTTGCGTGATGGGCTTGCGGCCTCAGATCCTACGTGCAGAGCTTTGCTGCTGGTTCAAGGACTCAACCCTAAACCCTAAACCCTAAATCCTAAACCCTAAACCCCAAACCCTAAACCCTAAACCCTAAACCCTAAACCCTAAACCCTAAACCCTAAACCCTAAACCCTAAACCCTAAACCCTAACCCTAAACCCTAAACTCTTGCAGGCCTATGTGGGGGAGCCTAGCCCACCTTGCAGACACGGGGCTGGCTTTCAGGGTTTCAACCTATGCGGGCCCCCACGCAGAGTATGAGGTCTCAAGAAAGCCTGCCCTCACTACTGTAGGTGCTGGAATCAATCCCTGCGCAAGCCCATGTTCCAGGGTGAACAGTTGAGGCTATAGGATATCTGATCCTTCTTGCTGACAGTGAACCATACAAGATACCAACTGGAAGGTCAAGACAAGAGCGTTTGAGCCCAGTCAGGGTTTAGGGCTAGAGTTTAGGGTTATGGTTTAGGTTCAGGGTCTGGGGTTTAGGGTTTCATGCGTGTCAAACCCAATCTGCCCCCCAAAATCAGGGGGCGGACTTTAGCCCGCCCCCCGCAACAAAAGACGGCCCTGTAGCATAACATCTGATAATCTACTGGAGCTCCGGTTCGTTCTCTAATGCTTAGAGAGTTCCTGAGTCCCTCTTCACCTACAGTTCTTATGGGTTCTGCCTTATATTGGTTGGTGGTCTCTTTAAGTAGGGTTTCTGTTTTGTGGAAGGTTCTTATTAGGGTATCTAGGGGCTATATGCCCTTAAGGCATAAGGGTAAACAGATAAAGAAGCCACCGGCCTTTATGAAGTTCTACGAATCAAGGGGTGGTTGCTACTAAACTGTAAGTACAGTCCCAGGTTCGGGGATGACCACCCAAAATCCCGAAACCCTAAACCCTAAAACCCGAAAACCCTAAACCCTAACACCCTAAACCCTAACACTCTAACCTGAACCCTAAACCCTCAGACCCTGAACCCTAAACCCTAAACCCTAAACCCAGAACGAGGCCCCCGGACGTAGCTTGGCGCCCAGGGGGGGGAGCCTGGAGGAGGCAGAGGCCACGGGAAACCCCGGAAGTCTCAAGCCCTTCAGGCCCTAATCACCCTAAACCCTAAACCCTAAACCCTAAACCCTAAACCCTAAACCCTAAACCCCAAACCCTAAATAAACTTCAAACCCTAAACCCTAAACTCCAAACCCTAAACCCTTGCACCCCAAACCCAAGACCCTTAACCCCTGGATCCGAGCAGGACACAGAAGGCACCCCACCCCACCTCCTAAACCCTAAACCCTAAACCCTAAACCCCAAACCCGAAATAAACTTCAAACCCTCAACCCTAAACTCCAAACCCTATCCTTGGGATGGTGTTTGGGGGGAGCGTTGGGCAGACAAGATTCTCGCGGGACATTAGGGTTTGGGGTTGGTTTGGGGTTTAGGCTTTGGGATTTTGGTTTGGGCTTGGAGCCTTCGCTCCAAACAAGCCCTAAGCCCTACATAACCCTAAACCCTAAGCCCTAAACTGCAAACCCTAAACCCTAAACCCTAAACCCGAAACCCTAAACCTATACACCCTAAGCCCTACATTGGCCCTACATGAAGCCCCAGGCTCCGGAACCCTTTCAAGCTGGAACCCTCCGCGACTTCCCGCCATCAGCCCTATGCATACAAGCCCTGCAAGTCTCGGTGTTTATAGACACTTGCGCATTTATGTACACATTCGTGTATACACACCCAAAAACCCTAAACCGCCAAACCTCTAAAAGCCTTTTAACCAAAAAAACAAACCCTGAGCCCAAAAGTCTAAAAGCACAGGCAGAAGCGCTAAGACCCTCCAACAGACCCCCAAACCCCAAACCCTACACCCGAAACCCCAACCCCTAAACCCCAAACCCTAAACCCCCAACCCTAACCCCCAAATCCCAAACCCTAAAACCCAAACCCCAAACCCCAAACCCTAAACCCTAAATCCTAACCCTAAACCCTAAACCCTAAACCCCAAACCCCAAACCCTAAACCCCAAACCCTAAACCCTAAACCCGCTGTGCTCCCAGGCGTGGTTCCAGGCACTTCGAGGCTTGGGCCTGGGTTTGGGGATTAGGGTTTGGGGTTTAGGGTTTAGGGTTTAGGGTTTAGGGTCTAGGGTTTAGGGTCTAGGGTTTAGGGTTTAGGGTTTAAGGCTCAGGGAGGTGGACTCTGGGGGTTTAGGATTGGCTTTCCGGGTTTTGGGCTTAGCATGACATTTTGCTTTAAGGGGTTTGTAAGGGCACCTAACCCCATTCAAAAACAGGGAATTAGGGCCCACTCTCGGTCCTAGTCACAGCGTGATTTTCACAGGTTCGCGATGACGACGTGCAATCACGAGCCAGAGCGCCAGAGTCAGATTGAGATTGAGGGAGATCAGCAATGCTTCGCAAAACCGAAACCCTAAACCCTAAACCCTAACCCCGAACCCCTAACCCCTAACCCCTAAACCCTAAACCCTAAACCCTAAACCCTAAACCCAAGCAGCAGCGAGCAACACGCACATAGATCGGTACCGGGACAGCCACGCTGGTACACAGCCCTACCACAGCAAGCTTGGTTGTCACTGTCCATGTTAGCTCGGCTGAACCCTAAACCCTAAACCCTAAACCCCAAACCCTACACCTTCTGAAAAGACATCTGGCATAGGATCATCTTAAACCCCCCATAAGGGCAAGAAACACGAAGTCCCCAAGGGTTTAGGGTTTAGGGTTTGGGGTTTAGGGTTTAGGGTTTAGGGTTTAGGGTCTAGGGTCTGGGGTTTAGGCTTTAGGCTTTAGGGGTTAGGGCTTAGGGTTTAGGGTGGACTTTCTTTCTCCGCATGTCCGCGTTAACACTCGCGACGGCTTCTGGCGACCTCTCAGATGGCCCAAACATCCCTAACTTAGGAGTCCCAGATTGGGGGCTGCTCCTGCAAACCCTAAACCCTAAACCCTAAACCCTAAACCCTAAACCCTAAACCCTAATCTGGGTTTACAGTTTAAAGGTTATCGGGCTGCGGTTCTCTGAATTCGGAATCCCTTTTGGGGGGGGGGTTCTTTCTCTAAGGTGCCGTACGATGTCGTGAAGGGCGGTCTTCATTCCTGCTATCCCCACCATGAACCCCAAACCCTCGACCCTAAACCCTAAACGCTAAACCCTAAGCCCTAAACCCTAAACCCTAAACCCTAAACCCTAAACCCTAAACCCTAAACCCTAAACCCTAAACCCTCAACCCTACCTCCTATGACCCTTAAAGGAGGGAGCCTCCTTTAGGGAACCGGCCAGATGCGAGCGGGCTCTGTGAAACTGGAGCTGGGCAAGCCAGTGGCTCTGTCCTCCGTCTGCTGGCCGGCCGGTCTACTTTTAGGGGTTTAGGGTTTAGGGTTTAGGGTTTATGGGGTTTATAGGGTTTATAGGGTTTTTAGGGTTTATAGGGTTTAGGGCTTTACTTTGGGGGTTTGCTAGGGGTGATGACCACCCTGTCAACCCTAAACCCCCAGACTCTATTTGAACCCCTAAACCCTAAACCCTAAACCCTAAACCCTAAACCCTAATTTAAGGAAGATGCCTTTGCTACGGAGTTCGGGAGCCTCCAACAAGGCCCCGAGACCAGGGGACTACAACTCACTCTTCGGCCCTTTTAGGATCTAGGGCTCAGTTTCGGGCAGTTCGGGTTTAGAGTGTCTAGGGTCGAGGGTTTAGGGTTTAGGGTTTAGGGTTTAGGGTTTAGGGTTTAGGGTTTAGGGTTTAGGGAACTACGCAGAGGATCCTCAGTACGATTGCACCTTCTTGGCGGGTTCTCCACGGCCGTGTGCGGCTCTGAGGCCAAGAGTCCGGCAGATTTCAGGCCACGAATTTCAGCTGAGGGTTCAACTTCAGGACTGTTTTCAACCAAAAAAGTAGGGTTTAGGGTTTAGGGTTGAGGGCCTGAACCCTAAGCCCTAAACCCTAGTTTTTGTTGTTCAGGGTTTAGTGTTTAGGGGTTGACGGGGTGCAGGCTTGAAGGTGTAGTGGTTTCGGGGTTTGCGGTTGAGGGGTTGAGGGTTTGAGGGGCTGAGGGAGTGATTGAAGGGTTGAGGGGTTTAGGGTTTTCGTCGTCAGTGGTTTAGGGGTTGAGGGGTTCATTCAGTCGTTTTGGGTTTGCGAGTTCAGTGACTGAGTGGTTGAGAGGTTTACGGTTCAGGCGTCTGGGGTTTGGGGGTTTAGTGTGCAGGGTGTTATTCTTATGATTACTTTTACGATTGTTGTTTATATTATTAGTATTGTTAGTACTATTGTGTTCCTTCTATTATTATGGTTATGATTCTTGATAATATCATTAGTATGATGATCATTAGTACATATATATATATATATATGTATATTCTCTTTTTTTGGGGGGGTGGCGATTTGGGGGGATTTAGATCCGATGTAAACCCCTCAACCCTCGACTAGGTAGCCCTAAACCCTACTAAAACCCCAAAACCCTAAACCCCCAAAACCCCTAGAATGCTAGAACCCTAAACCCTGAATATGACGCCTAAACCCTAAACCCTAAACCCTAATCCAACCCCGATCACCCTAAAAACCCGATCACCCTCGGCCTCGGAAGAAGCCCCCCCCCCCAAGCCGCCGCTCAGAGGAACCGCGCCCCCCGCCGCGAGGCGGCGCCCGACCGCTGCGCCAGGAGAAGCGCCTCTCTTGGGTTTTAGGGGCGTAGGGGGTTTAGAGGGTTTGGAGTTTAGGGTTTAGGGTTTGGGGTTTGGGGTTTAGGGGGTTTAGGGGGTTTAGGGGGTTTAGGGGGTTTAGGGGGTTTAGGGGGTTTAGGGGGTTTAGGGGGTTTAGGGGGTTTAGGGGGTTTAGATTTAGGGGTTGAGCGGTTGAGAGGGGTTTAGAGGGGTTTAGAGGGGTTTAAAGGGTTTAGAGGGGTTGAGAGGGTTTAGAGGGGTTTAGAGGGGTTTGGAGGGGTTTAGCGGGTTTAGAGGGGTTGAGAGGGTTTAGACGGTTTAGAGGGTTTAGAGGGGCTCAGAGGGGTTTAGAGGGCTTAGCGGGCTTAGAGGGCTTAGAGAGGTTAGAGGGTTTAGAGGGTGTAATGGGTTTAGAGGGTTTAGGATGTACAGGGTTTAAAGGGTTTAGGCTTTGCAGGGTTTACAGCGTTTAGGCTTTGCAGGGTTTACAGGGTTTAGGGGATTTAGAAGGTGTGGAGGGTTTACAGGGTTTACAGAGTTAGAGGTTAGGGTTTAGGGATTTGGGTCTGGGGTTGAGGTTATTGAGGGGTGGCGGTCTACGGATTTGGGCCTTAGCCTCCGACCCCAAGATCAAAATACGCCTTGTTACGGGTAGATTATATACCTGAACTCAAGATACGATCCCAACAGGTTGAGGTACATTCCCTACTTCCTGGCGAATGGGGCTCTGACTCTGGGAACCCTCGCAAGAACCCGAAACCCTAAACCTAAACCCGAATCATAAACCCTAAGCCCTAAATCCTAAACCCTAACCCTAAACCCGAAACCCTAAAGCCCATATTTTCTAATCAAACCTTAAACCCTAAACACTAAACCCCAAACCCTAAACCCCAAACCATCAACCCCATACCCCTTAACCCCAAACCCTAAACCCCAAACCCTAAACGCCAAACCCCAAACCCTAAACCCCAAACCCTAAACCCTAAACCCCAAAAACCCTTCAGAACTTCGTTGCTGCCCGGCGTGCCGCGGGCACGAGGGGGGCCAGCGTGGCCTGCCAAGGAGACAACCGGGGTCGGGCCCTGAAAGTTCTGGGTTTAGGGGGTTTAGGGGGTTTAGGGGGTTTAGGGGGTTTAGGGGGTTTAGTGGGTTTATGGGGTTTACAGGGTTTATGGGGTTTATGGGGTTTAGGGGGTCTATGAGGTTGATGGGGTTTATGGGGTTTAGGGGGTTTATGGGGTTTATGGGGTTTATGGGTTTATGGGGTTTATGGGGTTTCTAGGGTCTATGGGGTTTATGGGGTTTATGGGTTTATGGGGTTTATGGGGTTTATAGGGTTTGTGGGGTTTATGGGGTTTATGGGGTTTACGGGGTTGATGGGGTTTATGGGGTTTAGGGGGTTTATGGGGTTTATGGGGTTTATGGGGTTTATGGGGTTTTATAAGGTTTCTAGGGTTACCCCGCCTACACCCCCCAGTGGGGGAGCAGGGTGGGAGCGGGGTGGGGTAGCCCATAATTACTTGCAAGCTGCACAACCGCAAAGACGAGGCCTGAACCCTGATCCCCTTAAAAAGAATCCTGATCCCCTTAAAAAGAACCCTGGACCCTGAGCCCTCTGAACCCTCCCAAAAGCAACTCAAACCGTGTAACCCCCAAAACTTCTGAAACCCGAACAAAACGGCCATCCCAACGCAAAAGCAAACCTGTGAATGTGAGGGCCGTCCTGAACGCTTCGGAGAGGTAACCACCGGAGAGGAAACTACGTGGTGTACTTCGCAGCAGGCTGCTGTCACGTTTCTGACATACTTCGCGGGATACTCGCGGGCGGGCGTTCCGGCGATACGGCACTCGGCAGGATGCTCCGCGCTACTCAACGGGATCCCTTGCGGAATAAGGATACTCGGCGAGACCTTCTCCCTTGATTTGAGTGGGGGCTCCCCAGGGATGCTCCACGATTCGTTGAAAAATAATTTCGAGGTCGGCGTTTTACAGGGACGCTCGGTGGGATTGGAATTCTCTGGTCTCGGCACCTGAGAGACCCCATAAAGGACCAAAAAAACCAAACAGGAAACACTGTAAGGACCCGATAGAAAACTACTTCGCATCTAACAACCCCATGCCGATCTGGAACAAAAACTCGCCTGGGGCTGAGGTTTGATTAGGGTTCTTAGAGCCCTTTGCCTTAGAGCCCTGAAACCCCAGCAGCCCTAAACCCTAAACCCTAAACCCTAAACCCTAAACCCTAAACCCTAAACCCTAAACCCCTCAAGCCGCTGTTTCCCGGCGTGAAACCCCTCCTTGCCTGCTCTGGGACTTGGAGTTCGCCCTTGCTCGGGGCCTCGCCGCCGGTTCGGGGGATCTTTAGGAGTCCTTACCTCTTTTTTGGGTTTGGGGGTGGGGGGGGGGAGGGGTTTAGGGTTTAAGGCTTAGGGTTTGGGTTTAGGGTTTAGGGTTTAGGGTTTAGGGTTTAGGGTTTAGGCTTTAGGGATTAGGCTTGATTCAGGGTTTAGGTTTTGCCAAGGGAGTTTGGGCCGGGCTTCAAGGTGACCCAAAAAAGCTACGAAGCACTCTCTTTGGTGTCAACCCTAAACCCCCAACCCCAAACCCTAAACAACTTTCAGTAGCACCACGACCTCATAAGCGACGTGCTGGGAGATGCCGCCGGCGCTCCAGGAAGCACCCGGCAGGTGCTGGGCAAAGGCTGCGGCAGCACTCCCCAAGGCCCAGTCTGAAGGGGCATCTTGCAGGTCGAATAAGTCTCCGTGCACGTGTCAGCCCCGGAGACTCCAAGACCCCTTAAATTAGGGAATATACCTTGAATTAGGCTTCTTACTATTATTTAGGGGATATTCCTTAATTGAGGGGGTTTGGAGTCTCTGGGTCCTACCGCCCGACAGTGAAAGCACGGGCCACGTTCGGGTCCAAGGTTGGCTCCCGCGACTGGTCTACTAGCGACTATACTCCCCCTAGAACCTTAATAAAAACACTATGCTTAATATCCTCTTGGGTTTTATATAAACAAAAATGAAAAATAAGTCCCAAGGGGTATATAGGCGAAGGCCAAGGAGTGCCAGGCTTCATGCCTTGTGCGATCCAGTAGGGGCTTGTGTGTTTTTGAACGGCTTCCGAAGAGCATGCTGCACGCATGCTGCCCAGGTGCAGTGAAGAGCCTGAAACCCTAAACCCCGAACCCCAAACCTAAACCCTAAATCCTAAACCCTAAACCCTAAACCCTAAACCCTAACCCCTCCACAAAGGTTTCGGAATAACCAATGTCCAGGGAGGGTCGAGGGGTCAAGGCAAAGTGTGCACTTAAGGCTTCCGAAAGTAGGGGTACCTCAAAATTTTGGCTGACTTCTGAACCCCTCCTTAAAGTTTAACTTTTGGGCTCTTTATTGTGGCTTCTACAAATACATAAAAAAGGTTAAAGTCCTGAGGAGCCAGCCAGAAGAAGGTCTATATTATAAGGGAATCCTACTATTTGGGGTCTATATCAGGGGTCCCTGATTTTCGTAAACCCCCACTTAGTGTTGAGGGTTTCGGTGTAGGGCTTGAGGGTTTAGGGAGTTTAGGGCCTTTAGGGCCTTTAGGGAGTTTAGGGCTTTTTAGGGTTTAAGGCTTCGGGCTTCAGGGCTCAGGGTTTGAGGGCTTTAGGGCTCCAGGGTTGTAGGTTTCTAGGGCTTCAGGGCTTTAAGGCTTCTTTTTGGGCTTTAGGTGATATGTGCCTTCGGCGCATCTGCTTTCTTTTTGCTGCCCGCAGCCTCGTGGTCCTGAGGGAGGGGTATCTCTGGGGTTAAGGGCCTAGGGCCGTTTCGGCCTTGGGGGTTTAGGGGGTGTTGGGGTTTATAGGGTTTTATGGTTTTAGGGTTTTAGGGTTTCAGGGCTTTAGGCTTTTGCGGTTTTTGGGTTTTGGGGTTTGAGGGCTTCAGAGTTTTTCGGGTTTCAGCTGTAGGGCTTAGAATCATCATGAGCCGGAAGAGCTAGCACTATTCTTGCTACAAAAAAAGGTACTCGTTTAGGGTTTTGGGTTTCGGGTTTAAAGTTTAGGGTTTAGGGTTTAGCAGGGTTAGGGATCACAATGAACCAGACTAACATGAAAACAAATATGAATACGAGTAGTACTACTGCCAGCACTGTTGACTGCGACTATTTTCGATTATGGCAACAACTCCCATTGCTGTTACTATAATGCTGATCATATTATTCTTGGGTGTAGCCCTAAACCCTAAACCCGAAACCCTGAACCCTGAACCCTGAACCCTGAACCCTGAACCCTAATGTTGCAAAACTGCAGGCATTGGGAGGGAAAGGTGGGCAGCTCGCACAAACATGGTCCACCCTGAGCCGGGTTTCTGTGGCGTAGGCTTTATGAAGTGCTTAGGGCTTCTTAGAGTTGTCAGGCTCTTTGCTTGGAAGTTCATGGCACTTATTGACCACTTATAACTGTACTTATAACCCACATATAAGCCCTTTAAGTGCCCGAATATGGTTAGAAGTACAGTTATTGTTGGTTAACAAGTACCATGAACCTCCAAGTAGACTTCTTAGGGTTTTGAGGGCTGTAAGGTCTTTAGGGCTCTTAGGGATTTTAGGGCAGCCGCTCACAAAAGCTCACCACTTCGGGGTCACATCGGATTAGATGGGGGTTGGGGTTTGTGTGGGTTTAGGGTTTTCGGGTTTTAGGGATTTAGGGATTTAGGGTTTTAGGGTTTTAGGGTTTTAGGGTTTTTGGGTTTTTTTAAAGTTTTAGGGTTTAGGATTCAGGGCGCCTCAAACCCCCTCAACCCCCGCGAAAAAAAAGCCTGAAGCGCTTTGCTGGCATCTTCCGGGGGGGCCTTCGCGGCATCCGGCTTGGCGGCCTTTGCCACCGTTGGCTCCGGCTTCTCCTTGTGGGAAGGGAATAAGGCCTTCTCTGGGTCCTTGTCGTCCAGGGTTTAGGGTTTAGGCTTTCGTGCTTCTGAAAGCTTGTCGGGCTCAGGGCTTAGGGTTTGAGGCTCAAGACTTTAAAGCTTCGCAGCTTTATAGGTTTCAGGGTTAAAGCGGCCTGGCTTTGGAGCCCAACGTCGAGGTTTAGGGTGTTGGGCTTCGGGTTTAGGATTTAGGGTTTAGGGTTTAGGGTTTAGGGTTTAGGGCAAAGTTTAGGGTTTAGGTTTTTAGGTTTACGGTTTAGGGTTTAGGGTTTAGGGTTTAGGTTTTTAGGTTTAGGGTTTAGGGTTTAGGGTTTAGGGTTTCGGGTTTAGGGTTTAGGGTTTAGGGTTTAGGGTTTAGGGTTTAGGGTGGAAGGTCTTACACCTCCCGAAGCCGACCTTGGCTGGAACCTGCTGAGAGATTGCAGGGAACCCCATGGCAGCGTCGAACTTCGTTCCTGAACCTAAGGGTTTAGGGTTTAGGGTTTAGGGTTTAGGGTTTAGGGTTTAGGGTTTAGGGTTTAGGGTTTAGGGTTTAGGGTTTAGGGTTTAGGGTTTAGGGTTAGGGTTTAGGGTTTAGGCTTTAGGGTTTAGGCGGTTTAGGGTTTAGAAACCCAAACAAAAGAAGGACCCATTGGTAGGGTTTAGGGTTGAGGGTTGAGAGTTTAGGGTTTAGGGTTTAGGGTTTCGGGTTTAGGGTTTAGGGCTTATTGCCGTTGAATTTGGAACCCCAACCCCCGGCAAAAGCACTTTTTTGGTGGTAAAGGTATTGACAATACTTTGGGCAATGGTAGAGATGGTAATAATATTATAAGTTATCATAACCATACATTTTATTGTACATATAAAGTGTATATACGTATAAAGTGTATATAGTATAAAAAGAAGGATCTGCTTTTTACCCTGAGGCAAGCGAAAATTTGAACGGCTGAAGTTTTGAAACACGAATAAAGGTTAATCAAACCGAGAAACCAGTTGAATACAAACCTACTCCGCTCTTGTTTCCTCACGCATTGAAAAAAACAAATAATTTTGAAATTCGCGACTTCACAAAAATTTAGCTGGCAATCCAGGCTATACAGAACTCCTCCAGAACCTTTTCCAAAATCTAGGGGTGGGGGGTGGGGGTTGAGAGTTGGCTGGTCCCCAAACTTGCGGGGAATCCTAAACCCTAAACCCTAAAACTCTAAACCCTAAAACCCTAAAGCCCTAAAACCCCTAACACCCTGAATCCCGGTCTTCCGGGGGGGCCTTGGCGGCATCCGGCTTGGCGGCCTTTGCCACCGTTGGCTCCGGCTTCTCCTGGCTGGCCGCTGAGCCCCCAAACTTACTGTTCCCTAAACCCTAAACCCTAAACCCTAAACCCTAAACCCTAAACCCTAAACCCTAACCCCTGCCCTAAACCCGAAGGTTTTTAGTAGGGAATGAGGGAGTTTAGGCACCTTACGGGGGTTCGGGGTTTCAGGATGTAGGGTTTAGGTTTCATGAAAGCCCCCCCAGCCCCCCGTCGAGGTTCTTCGAGGGCACTTGAAAGAGATTGCGTATACCCCATGCGGGCCAGGGTATCCCTTCAGTTGCAAGTCGTTTGGATACTGGCTATTGATTATGATGATCCTTTATTAGGGTTTAGGGTGTAGGGTTTAGGGTTTAGGGTTTAGGGTTTAGGGTTTAGGTTTTAGGGTTTAGGGTTTAGGGTTTACGATGACTATTCTGCTGACGGCTGCGATGGCGGGCCTGGGCTTTGGATTCTGGTTCTTCTTACGCGTATATCCTAGGTTGCCCAGTAACCTAGGATTAAAAAGGGTGCCCTTTTTTGCTTAAAGGGGTTCATAAGGGAGCCTAAGCCTGCTAAAAAGGGAATAAGGGTACTACTGGGCACCCTAGCTACCCTGAAGGCCCTGAACCCCTAACCCAAAACCTTTAACCCTAAACCCTTAATCGTAAACCCTATTTTTGATGCTTATTGATGCCACAGGATCTGGCTTCCGGTCCTCTACCTGCTTGTCGTGGGTGTCCGTCCCTACTCGCGGCGCCTGGGCGGGGATGGGCTCTTCAACTTCACGGATGAGAAACGTTGATGTGCTCACGAATCCTTTAACTGGAGATGGGTGAATTAGACGACAGGTTCATGATTGACCTGAATTACTACTAGCGGGTAACGACTGTGGGGAACGCGTGAACGGTTAGACCAAGACATGAGAGTTAGGGTCTCAAGGTGTGATGGGTGCTGCGGTTGGACAATAAGACCCAGTTCTAGTATCTTTTCAGGAGCTTACGGACCAGGCGTTAACAGGGTCTCAAGGTGTGATGGGTGAACAAGGCTGTAATTCTAGAGTCAAGAGGTACCATCTCCAAGTACAGGAATTCTATTCGCATGAAAACCTTAACTTAACATGTAACCGCCCGTGAAGACAGGAAACCAGCCCAAGAAACACGCCTGGGGATGTTCACCCTTGTACTAACATCTCCTGAATAGAGATTCTAGTACCCCCTATAATAAGTTGAAGGTGTATGTGCATAATTGGTTAAGGCAAGTAAGGCCTGAATAGCAAATGTATTCAACATCTTGAAGAAAGCCAGAAACCACAGCTTCTGTGCCAAATCACAGACCCTGAGCCCTGAACCCTACGCCCAACCCCAAACCCCTAAGCCGTGCCCCCCTGAACCCTGAACCCTGAACCCGAAAGCCTGAGCCCTGAACCCTAAACCCTAAACCCTAAACCCTAAACCCTAAACCCTATAAACCATAAACCATAAACCCTAAAGTCCTAACCAACCCCTGAACATCTGAAACCCCCAGGCCTTGGCGGGCGCAGCGGCAACCGCCTGCGCCTCGGCCTGCGCCTCTCCAGGGCTTAGGGTTTAGGGTATAGGGTTTAGGGTTTAGGGTATAGGGTTTAGGGTTTAGGGTTTAGGGTTTAGGGTTTAGGATTCTTGAAGCTAACCCTCAACCCGAAACCCTATAGAAGGTTTGGGCTTAATTTATAGGGTTTAGGGTTTAGAGTGTTAGGGTTTAGGGTATAGGGTTTAGGGTTGAGGTTTAGGGTTTACGGTTTAGGGGGCTGTTCAAAGTTTCGAGGCGTTGGGCGGATTGCCTTGAGGGTTTCTTTTCAAGTAGAGTCTTGCCTTGGAGCCTAGGGTTTCTCAGCATTGCAGGGCAATCACTAGACACTCAGTCGCGGGGGCTTAGGGTTTAGGTTTAGGATTCAAGTTTAGGCATCAGGGCCCAAGTGGTTTAGGGTTTAGGGCAGACAGGGGGCGAGTAGGACTTAATAGTGCTTTTAGAGGGTTTTCGGGGTTCACAGAACATCACCAGGGTTCGGTTTGGGGTTTATAGGCTTCAGAACCTAAATACCCAAAAACGGCTGTTGCGGATTCAGGTTTCAAGGGCTTCGGGCTATAGGGTTTCAGGGCTTCAGGTTTAGAAGTTCTGGGCTTCGGTCCCTTTTGCCTTTTGCAACCTCACACCCGAAACCCCAAACCCTTAGCCCCGAAACCCGCATGTAAGGCCTAGGCATGCAAAGAACCAGTGACTTGGCGGTGGAGACCCAAGCATTGAAGAGAACAGGGCTTAGTGTTTAGGGCAGTGGAGAAGCCCCTGACCCCTTCCAAAAACGAGAAAGAAGAAGGACCCTAAGCCATAAACCCTAAAGCCCAGCCCCAAACCCTAAACCCAGAACTCCTAAACCTTGAGCCCCGAAACCCTAAAACCCGAAGCCCTTGAAACCTGAGCCGAAACCCTAAACCCTAAACCTGAACCCTAAAACCCTAAACCCTAAGCCCTAACACCCTAAACCTTGAAACCCTGAACCTTGAAACCGGGCCTGGTACTGCTCCCAGCCGTCAGCTGGCTGCGCCCGCTCGTTCCTGGAGTTTCTGCTCGGGGTTGAGGGGTTTGGGATTTAGGGTTTGGGGTTTAGGGTTTAGGGTTTGGGGAATAGGGTGTGTAGAAGGGAAGCGAGCGGCCCTAGCATGTAGCCCCACCCCAGCCACCCAAACTATTCTCATTTAGGATTTAGGGCTCACCCCCCAAGCCCCCCTCAAGGGGGGCTTTCTTGCTTTTTACTTTCTTCCGAACGCTTCCGGAGCCCATTGGTGGCTCGTGGGGCTTCTTGAAGCTTTCGTGTGGTAAAATCAGGGGCGCCCAAAACCGTCGATTTCAATACTACAAAACCCGCATTTTCATTGCGGGTCCGAGCAAATCCTGGATCCCCCTCTTTTGGGGCGTCTCATGAAGCCTAAGAGGGGGGCTTGACGGGCCCCGACCAGCCTTGGTAAACGGCCAGCAAAACTGTAGGGGGGTAGGTGAACTGCAAGCCTGGGCCAGACCCCTCAAAAGACCAAAAACACGTCAATGGTGCGTTTGGGGTCCGCATTCTACAGGGCTTACGCCCTTGGTCTGAGGCGTGGCCTCCCTCACCATTCTGTGGGGACACTCGGACGGGGCCTCGGTCCAAGCCACGAGCGCCCATGCAAATGGACAGCGGCGCTCTCGGCAGTTTAGGGTTTAGGCTTCAGGGTTTAGGGTTTGGGGTTTGGGGTTTGGGGTTTGGGGGTTTAGGGGTTTAGGGGTTGAGGGGTTTAGGGGTTTAGGGGTTTAGGGGTTTGGGGTTTGGGGTTTAGGGTTTGGGGGGGTGTAGGGTTTAAGGCTCAGAGTTTTGAAGGCTTTGGGGTTTTTAGGGTTTGAAAGGAAGGGCTTCGAAGGCAGGGGCTTGGGGGTTTAGGGGGACTGGTTTAGAATTTAGGGTTTTATACCCTTAAACCCGAAACCCTGAACCCTTTGGGTTTAGGGTTACAGTTTAGGGTTCCTGTGGGGATAGAGACCCTCTTCAAAAGGTCCAAACCCTATGCCCTAAGCCCCAAACCCCTGAAAAGTCTTTTCAAAACCCAGAGAGGATCACAGAAAAGTCAAGAATGGGTTGCCCTTGAAGGGTGTTGGGGTTCGGGCGTAGGAGTTTCGGGTTTAAGGTTTTGGCTTTAGGGTCTAGGGAGTTTTGGCCAAGAGCTTCAGCAATGACGTAGCTTTCCGCAGCCTTTTGGCACCACGCACACCACCAAGGTTTGTTTAGCGTTTAGGGTTGAGAATTTAGGGTTTAGGGTTTAGGGTTTAAGCACTGAACCTTAAACCTTGAGGCTTAAGGCCCCGCACCCTGAACCCTGAAGCTTAAACCTTGATTCCTGAACCCTTAAACCCTCAACCCTAAACCCTCAACCCTAGACCCTAACTCTTCAAAGGCCAGCGGGCACGAAGTTGACGAGGTTCTTCGCGGTCCGCTGGGCCGTGAAATCCTTCCCAAGCGTGAATTGCAGGGCTTAAGGCTTAGGGCTGAGGGTTTAAGGTTTAGTGTCCGGGGTTTAGGGTTTAGGATTTCGGGTTTAGGATTTCGGGCTTCGGGTGTAGGGTTTAAAACTACGTTTAGGGTTTAGGTTTTAAGGTTTCGGATTTACGGCTTAAAGGTTGAGGGTTTAGGGTTGACGGTGAGTGGGGGAGGAGGCAGGGAACCGGGCTCCTTCAGGGTTGAGGGGTCCTCAGAGGGGGTGGGGGGGGGGGGATCAGTTTAAGAGTCCTAAGCCCTAAATCGTAAACCCTTTAAGAGTTGGGGTTGAGGTTGAGAGCCTCGGCCGGGTCAGAGTTCATGACAAGCCTTGTGCAGGGGCTTCTGCCGATGTTCTCCACGACAAACTGACACCAACCCGCCCCCCCCCCTGAAGTCTCCATCCTGTAGGATGCCGTCGCTGCCACTAAGGAGGGTTTGGGGTTTAGGGTTTAGGGTTTAGGGTTTAGGGTTTAGGGTTTAGGGTTTAGGGTTTAGGGTTTAGGGTTTAGGGTTTAGGGTTTAGGGTTTAGGGTTTAGGGTTTAGGGTTTAGGGTTTAGGGTTTGGGCTTTAGGGTTTCGGGTTTAGGGTTTAGGGTTTAGGGTTTAGGGTTCCGGACGTCAAGGTGGCAGCCAAACACGCACAAGTAGTCAGGACTGCATACTAGCACTCAGATGCTTGCTCGAGGGTTTTGGGTTGGTTTAGGACTTCGAGTGCCGGTTAGGCTTTGAAGCTCTTTGCCTGCCCACAGCGCAGCAAACCCCTTGGATCTCCTCAAAGGCATCCGAGTTGGCAGCGTGGAACCTGATCGGCTCACGCAACACCCCCCAAACACCCTAAAGCCCAAAACTCTGAACCCAAAACGCCCCTGAACGCCCCTGGATGCCCCCAGGAAACCCGGTCAGCAGTCACATGCAGGGTCAAACTCTTTGGGCACAGGGTTTCGAAACCAGCTATAATTATGACAGTTATACCTTTCGTTACCCTAAACCCGAATCCCTACACCCTGAACCCTGAAGCCTAAACCCTGAACCCTAAACCCTAAACCCTAAACCCCAAACCCTAAACCTAAAAGGGCAAAGTAAAGCCACTGCCGGGCCTGACCGTGGGGAAGGAGTGGATGCCCTGAGCCTGCGGGGGAGGGTTTAGGGTTTAGGGTTTAGGGTTTAGGGTGTAGGGTTTAGGATTGAGGGTTCAGGCTTTCGGGCTTCGGCGTTGAGGACTTCATGCATTCTGGGATTTAGGGCTTTGGGCTTTAGGGGATGGGGGGAAGGGGGACTTGAGGTTTCAGGCTTATGGTTTAGGGCTGGGTGCTGCCGCCCAGAGTGGTCAGGGGTTTGAAAACTGGACAACTAAAGCTACCTAGGACTGAAAGCCAGCGAAAGTCCCCACACCTAAACCCTTGAACCCACAATCCTAAAGCCTTTAAACCCTAAACCCTGAACCTTGATTCCTGAACCCTAAACCCTAAACCCTAAACCCTAAACCCTGAACCCTGAACCCTAACCCCTGAACCCTGAACCCTGAACCGCATTCCCTGCTTCATGTCGGGCGCCTGGCACTCGCCGAAGTCTTTGCCGGGCTCCCAGCGGCTACCGAAGCACTCCTTCTTCTCCCACCTTCGGCTGGGGTTTGGGGTTTGGGGTTTGGGGTTTGGGGTTTAGGGTTTAGGGTTTAGGGTTTATGGTTTGGGGTTTAGGGTTTAGGGTTTAGGGTTTAGGGTTTTTATGGTTTCTAAACCTTAAAACCTAAACCCCACACCCACATACGCTTTAGACCTGAAGGCTTAAGGGCTTTATGGCTGAGGGTTGCCTTGGGGGTTTGTTTCGACATTACCACCATCCACCCACCCCCTAACAAAAAAGGATTTCGGGATCAGGGCTTACTATGCTGGGTTTAGGGGCTAGGGAATGTAGGGCATAGGGCTTAGAGTATTTCATAGGGAGAAAGCCCGTTCTGTGAGCTATTGGGGGCACCATATGAGCCATGTCGGAACCCTATTGATACAGGTGTCCATGTAATGCAAACGCGAATTGCGGAGGCTTGCCATGTCAAGGCATGATAGAGGAAACCCCAAACCCTAAACCCAAACCCTAAACCCCAAACCCCAAACCCTAAACCCTAAACCCTACCGTCGGCTGAACCCTAAGCGCGAAAATCTAAACCTTCCACGTATTCAAGTACATTGTAAGTCTACCTAGTATCCCCTACGAAGTCAGTGCTCAGATCATGGGTTTCCCTACTACCCCCCCCCCCCCCCCCCCCCCCCCCCCCCCCCCCCCCCCCGCCCTTGCCTCTGTGCTACCCGCCCCCCTCAAATAGCCTCAATTAGGCTTAATTCTCCTTACATAGCCTTATTTACAGGGGAACCTAGGCGGGTAGTATAGAGGGGGAGTAGTAGCCCTAAACCCTAAACCCTAAACCCTAAACCCTAAACCCTAAACCCTAAACCCCCCAGTGACCCATGACCAGAGGAGATGAACACCCTAAGAAGGCCGGAGCCGCTGAACGACATCGCTGTCGGCTTCTGGGTGGTCCTCCTTCCACATGCGCTGCGCGTTCTTCCAGACCTGACTCAACCCTAAACCCTAAACCCTAAACCCTAAACCCTAAACCCTAAACCCTAAACCCTAAACCCTAAACCCTAAACCCTAAACCCTAAACCCTAAACCCTAAACCCTAAACCCTAAACCCTAAACCCCAATTCCAGACCTGATAGAGGCTTCGCATGGCCGTGGGTTCCCAACCTAAAGCCTAACCGAGGTTGAGAGGGTCTAGGGTTTAGGGTTTAGGGTTTAGGGTTTAGGGTTTAGGGTTTAGGGTTTAGGGTTTAGGGTTTAGGGTTCAGCATCTCAAGTTCGAGCATTTACTAGGCCAGCAGTGTGTGTAGGCAACGGAAAAAAACCCACCCACCCAGAGAATCCCAAAACATTAAGAAAATAAAAGTTTACATTTCTTATCAGCAAGCCCTGTCCTCCAACCTCACTCCGTCATGGACCATCCTACCCACGAAGCATTTCATCGGCCCCCATGAAGGGGTGGGGGGTGGGGGGTGGGGGGTGGGGGGGGTGGGGGGGGGGTGGGGGTGGGGGTGGGGGGTGGGGGGGGTGGGGGTGGGGTGGGGGGGGGTGGGGGGGAGGGGGGTGGGGGCACTTACCCTAGCCGAAGAAATTACCCTTAGCCACGAAGAATTACCCTTAGCCACGAAGAAATTACCCTTAGCCACGAAGAAATTACCCTTAGCCACGAAGAAATTACCCTTAGCCACGAAGAAATTACCCTTAGCCACGAACCTTAGCCACGAAGAAATACCTTAGCGAAGAAAAAGCCCACGAAGAAATTACCCTTAGCCACGAAGGAAATTACCCTTAGCCACGAAGGAAATTACCCTTAGCCACGAAGAAATTACCCTTAGCCACAAAGAAATGACCCTTAGCACCCAGGAAATGGCCCTTAGCGACGAAGAAATGGCCCTTAGCAAAGAAATTACCCTTAGCCACGAAGAAATGACCCTTAGCCACGAAGAAATGACCCTTAGCCACGAAGAAATGACCCTTAGCCACGAAGAAATGACCCTTAGCCACGAAGGACTATAGGGTTTAAATATATATAAGAAAGAGGGGTTTAGAGGGTTTAGAGGGTTTAGAGGGTTCAGAGGGTTTAGAGGGTTTAGAGGGTTCAGAGGGTTTAGAGGGGTTTAGAGGGTTTAGAGGGGTTTAGAGGGGTTTAGAGGGTTTAGAGGGTTTAGAGGGCTTAGAGGGTTTAGAGGGGTTTAGAGGGGTTTAGAGGGGTTAGAGGGTTTAGAGGGTTTAGAGGGGTTTAGAGGGGTTTAGAGGGTTTCGGGTTTCGGGCTTCGGATTTGGGCGGGGTGCTTGGTGCAGATGACGACGTGAAGAGCAAGCGTGGCCGGCTTCTTGCTGTGCGGGAGTGCAGCAGAGGAACTCGACGAAGCCGCACATGAGCCAAAGCCGTCACGGAAGTCGTCGGCGTCGTCGTGACGAACACGAGGCGGTAGCATTTTGGTTTTTGAACCGCAGACGTGCACCATGCCGAAAGATTGCACTGCGCGAAAGCCTGAGCCCCTCTATGTAAACACTAACCCTAAACCCTAAACTCTGAACGCTAAACCCTGAAACTCTCTGAACCCTAACGGTAGCAGGGTCATAGGGCTGTTAGAGGGCTTATGGAAGTTTTCGGGCTTCGCGAGCGCGGAAGCCCGGGAACCTAACTCCCTAAGCCCCCGAAACTTGGGTTTAGGGTTTTCCGGGCTTAGGGACCCTAAGCCCTAGAACCCGAAAGACCCCCAAACCCGTAAACCCCTAAACCCCTGAAACCCTAAACCTCTAAACCCCCAACTCCCTAAACCCCGAAACCCCTGAACCCCTAAACGCCTCAACCCCAAAACCCCTACACCCAACTCCCTGAACCCCTCAACCCCTAAACCCCTAAACACAAGCCCCTACACCCCAAAACCCAACTTCCTAAACCTAAACCCCTACAACCCTACAGCCCTACAGCCCTAAACCCCTCATCCCCACACCCCCAAACCCCTAAACAAGGATAGCATGCATAAACCCCTAAACCCCTAAACCCCCAAACCCCCGAACCCTAAACCGCTAAACCCCCCAAACCCTAAACCCCCAAACCCAAGCCCCTAAAACCCTAAACCCAACTCCCAAAATCCCTAAACCCTAAACCCTACACCCTAAACCCTAAACCCTGAAAGCCAGCCCCTCACCCTGCAAAGTGGAGCCAAAAGGCTGGGTCTAAGTGTTGGCAATGGACGCAGTCCTGGCTTGGTTCGGGGCTTTGGAGCTTGAGTTCAAGGAAACGGGTCTAGGGTTTAGGGCTGAATAGGGTTCCGGGTGTAGGGTTTGGGGCTTAGGTAGTTTAGGGTTTAGGGTCTAGGGTTTAGGGTTTAAGATTTAGGGTTTAGGGTTTAGGGTTCAGGGTTCAGGGTTCAGGGTTCAATGTTTAGGGTTAGTTTACGGTTTAGGGAGCGGACGCATTTTTGGCACTGCCATAAGGTGGCGAGAAAAAAAGGGGACCGGAACAAAACCCGGGGCCTTGAAATGTTCGGGTTTAGGGTTTAGGGCTATTACCCCCTCAAGGGGGAACATCCCAACCCGGGTCCTTGGAGTAGTAGTCCACCACTTTACCACCTGGCATCACGGGGGCTCATGGAAAAGCCGCTCTCTAAACTTCAACTTACCACGGTTTACTTTTTACGGTTTAGGGTTTAGGGTTTAGGGTTGAGGGTTGAGGGTTTAGGGTATAGGGTTTAGGGTCTAGGGTTTAGGGTTTAGGGTTTAGGGCTTAGGGTTTAGGGTTTAGGGTGTGGGGTTGCTCCAACATCCAATGCATTCAAAGGCTATAAACGTTTCTTCCTCCTGGAGAGCAAGGAAGCTCAAACATGCTCGGAAAGTCACCAGGGCTTCAGCATTTTTTTGAAGGGGGAAGGGGGGGGGGGAAGGGGGGGGGGGGGGTGGGGGGGGAGGGGGGGAAGGGGGGGAAGGGGGGAAGGGGGGAAGGGGGGGGGGGGAAGGGGGGGAAGGGGGGGGAAGGGGGGGAAGGGGGGAAGGGGGGGAAGGGGGGGAAGGGGGGAAGGGGGGGAAGGGGGGGAACGGGGGGGGGAAGGGGGGGGGGAAGGGGGGGGAAGGGGGGGAAGGGGGGGGAAGGGGGGAGGGGGGGAAGGGGGGGGGGAAGGGGGGGAAGGGGGGGGGAAGGGGGGGGGAAGGGGGGGAAGGGGGGGGGAAGGGCGGGAAGAGCCAAAGACCTTCAGTTTACCTACTACTTGCCTACTACTTGTTGAGAGGCCACTCGGGAACTAGGCACCTTGTATGCCCGAAGGGTCCATGTACCCATTCAGTATGTCCTTGGGCCCTAAAGCTACTAAATAAGAACCCTTTGTTTAGGGTTCAGGGTGAATACAAAAGGGCCTGACTAGTTAGAATAGGGTTTCGGGGGTTCTTATAGTATATATATATATATATATATAAAGGGACCGTAAGGAAATACGATTAGCAATTATTCCGACCCCCATCTTATCCCCCTCTGTTTTAGGCTTCCCGTAACCGACGCCTCCGAAGCGGGGGGGCGGCTGCATGTACTGGCCCTCGCCCCAGGAGGCGCTGAGCCCTGCATCCTCCGCTGCTCGTGCATTGCAGTCGACTCAGGGACTTTTTAGGGTTGTTTGGGGGGTTGGGGTTTAGGGTTTGGGGTTTGGGGTTTAGGGTTTAGGGCTTAGGGCTTAGGGCTTAGGGCTTAGGGCTTAGGGTTTAGGGTTTGGGGTTTAAGGCCCCTGATAGTAACCGGCAGTCACCACAATAGGTATGGGTTGTCGCAGAACCCCCTTGTCAAACTTGTATTCCCTATGCTAAAGACCTTACGACCTGTCTCTACTTGGAGGATCAGGGTACTTCACAACCTAAACCCTACACCCAAACCCTCAGCGCCAAATCCTAAACCCCATTTAACCCACTTATCAGCCCCTTAAGTACCCTAACACAATTATGTTTGTCTTACAGTCTGGTCAGAAGGTCCCTCAGGAACTTCTGACGGGTTTGGGGTTTGGGGTTTAGGGTTCAGGGTTTAGGGTTTGTTTAGGGTTTAGGGTTTCATGTCCTTTTGCACCTTTAGACCAACTCGCCAGGACCAAGCACGAGGGGAGAGCATCCCAAGTTGCACGGGGTTGAGGCCGGAACCCTGACGTGGGGAGGGTTCAGGGTTTAGAGAATAGGGTCTTGCTTTGAACCTTGAGGCCTGCAGGCCCTGAACCCCTAAACCCGAAAGCCTAAAACTCCAAAATCTCAAGGCCCCAGCAGCCCCATAAGACTGGAAAACCCGACTTAAACCCCATGAGCCTTAAGCCCTAAACCCTAAACCCCATAAACCCGAAAGCCTAAACCCTAAACCCCATGAACCCGAAACCCTCTAAACCCCATGAACCCGAAACCCTAAACCCAAAAAACCCGTCAAAACCCAATCGTCCTCCTGCTCGGGCGTCAGGCCAAATGCCGCCGCCCTGGGCGGGGGTGGGCGGGGAGGGGGGATCAGGGTTTAAGGGTTCTAGGGTTTAGGGTTGAGGCGTTCTGCCTACCTTTAGAGGCCCTCCATTTGGTTGCAGGGGTGTTAAGTTTGCGGGTGTCGGGTTTAGCTTCGGATCTTAAGGGTTAAGGGCTTCAGGGTCATGGGGTCCCCGATACAGAGCATGAGACGACCAGGCTTTGACCACTTGTGAAATGCTCTTCTTAGGGGTTTAGGGTTTGGGGTTTGGGGTTTGGGGTTTGGGGTTCAGGGTTCTAAGAACCCCTCAACCACTCGACCACAAACACAAAAATCACAACTCCCAACAGACTCCCAGATCCCTTTAAACCTCCTGAACAAAACACCTAACCCCCTAAACCCTGAACCCTATGCCTCCTGCACCAAAACAACCTGAACCCTAAACCCTAAACCCCAAACCCCAAACCCTAAACCCTAAACCCTAAAACCCTAGAACCCTAAACCCTAAACCCTCAAACCTAAGACTCTAAAACCCAAAATTTAAAGAAATGTCCGAGGCGCTTCTTGTCCCAAGCTTGGGGGTCTGCGCGACTCTCGATGAAGTCCAGGAGCCTTGCGCGGGGCTTAGGGAGGGTTTAGGGTTTAGGGTTTGGGGTTTGGGGTTTAGGGTTTAGGGTTTAGGGTTTAGGGTTTAGGGTTTAGGGTTTAGGGTTTAGGGTTTAGGGTTCGGGGTTTAGGGTTTCGGTGGGGGTTGGGGGTTTGGGGGTTTTGAGGGTCGGGGTTTAGGGTTGAGGGGGTTTCGGGTTTGGGGTTTAGGGGGTTAGGGTTTAGGGTTTAGGGCTTGGGGGGTCTGAGGGTTGGGGTCTGGGGTTGAGGGTTTAGGGTTTAGGGTCTAGGGGGGATGGGGTCCGAGAGTCCTAAGGGTTCGGAGGTTTCGGGACCCTGAGCCCAACCCAAGGGTTAGAGTGAAGGGTTTAGCTAAGCCCTACACCCTAACCCCTAAACCCCAAAACCCGACACCCTGAACCTTACACCCTAAACCCGAAACCTAAACCCTATATAAACCCTGAACCCCCAAAATCCTAAACACAAAACCCCTAGAACCCCTAAAAAACCCCAAACCCCCCTCCAAAAAACTCCAAAGGCCCCCAAGGAACCGATCTTTGTCGCCGTGCTCCAAGATCTCTTCTCCGAAGTGGTCCTGAGGCTCTTAGGGGTTTAGGGTTTAGGGTTTACGGTTTAGGGTTCAGGGTTTGAGGTTACCAGGTCTTGGAAAGAGGGTTTGGGGTTTGGGGTTTAGAGTCTTCGTCACATGGTGGGTAAAGCCCTCCTGCACCCAGAACGGGTTTAGGGTTTAGGGCGAGGGGTGTAGCGTTAGGGTTTAGGATTCATGATTTAGGGGACAAGGGCTTGGGGTTTAGGATTGTTCATTGTCAGCAAAACGAGCTACGAAACAAAACGTCTTCAGGTACCGTATGACGAGGTTGGTGTCTGAAAAGAGGCTCACAACGTGCGCATGAAAGAGGCTCACAGCATGCGCATTAACGTATTTCATCTCGAAAAACATACGTAACTTAACTTAAACGAATCTCCACACTTGTTTCGTGTTTAGGGCATGGGATTGCAATGCTGACAGCGACATGGCATGTTGCAGGCGGGAGGCTAAAGGCTTTCAAGGCCTTAACCCTAAACCTTACACCCTTCAACCCTCGAATCTCTAAACCCTGCGGGTCAAGAGCCTCGCCTTCTTCCCGTAGTAGTACTTGATGGTCGGGAAGGACTCAATGCCCTCTTTCTGGCACTCCTCATAGTCCTGTCGCAAGCGAGGCTTGTGCTATGGGATCCTGCACTACTCCCCTGTGATAAAATCCCAACAACCCTTCTTAAAGCCTTCTTTGGGCCTTGCTTTGGGTTGGAAGCGCCCGCCGGGGCCCCATCGGGGTTTAGGGTTTCGGGGTTGAAGGTTCTTTTTTTTCAGGGGTTCAGGGGCTAGAACTCCAAGGCTCAGGATTTCTATGGTTTGGGTTTCTAGGGCTTAGGGGGCTTAAGGTTTTGGGGTTCCCGGGTTGAAGGTTCCAGGGTTCAGGGTCTAGTCCTGAACCCCAAACCCTAAACCCCAAACCCTACACTCCCTAAACCCCAAACCCTACACTCCCTAAACCCCACACCCTAAACCCTAAACCCTAAACCCTAAACCCTATACCGTATACCCTAAACTCCCTAAACCCTAAACCCTGAACCCCCTAAACCTCTTGAACCCTGAACCCCCTAAACCTCAGTTCCCAGGTCTCCTTCCCCTCCTTCCAGTCGGCGCCGTAGCACTCCTGGGGTTGGAAAGCCCCTTTTGACTTAGTGAGTGGGGTTTAGGGTTTAGGGTTTAGGGTTTAGGGTTTAGGGTTTAGGGTCTAGGGTTTAGGGTTTAGGGTTTAGGCGTTTAGGGTTTAGGGTTTAGGGTTTAGGGTTTGGCGTTTAGGGTTTGGGGCCAAGGGTTTACGGGTCAGGGTTAGGGGCTTCGGATCCCAGGGCTCAGCCCGCGCAAAGTCGAAAGCCCTCAACTCCGTCAACCGCCTAAAGCACCGAAACACTAAAGATGAACACCCACAAACATCAAAAACCCTAGAGACGTAAACCCTAAAACCTAAACCCCTAAACCTAAACCCCTCAACCCTAAACCCTAAACCCAGACCTAAACCCCAAACCCTAATCCCCAACCTCAGACCCTGAACCCTAAACCCCAAACCCGAGTCATTCGGTCTCGGAAAGGAGCCTTCTGCTGCCACCGCAGCTTCACGGAGTGTCCGGCAGCCTGCGTCGGGTTGAGGGCTCCGGGCTGAAACGGTTTAGAGTTGAGGGTTTTCAGCGGGTTAGGGCTTACAGGTTTTAGAGCTTCGGGTTTTGGATTTCCGCCTCGGGTTTCCCCTAAACCCTAAACCCTAAACCCTAAACCCTAAACCCTAAACCCTAAACCCTGCACCCAAACGCTGAGCCAAAAACCCAAACAACCCAGCAGCCCCAGATCGCCCTAGGCTTTGGGGTTTAGGGTACAGGGTGTACTACCAGTTGCTGAAGAACCCCAAAAAGAACAAAAATTGCCCTTATAGGGAAGAATATTTCTGAATGTTTGGGGGGGGTTCTTAAGCAATTAGTGGTTTAGGGTCTAACCCTAAACCCTAAACCCTAAACCCTAAACCCTAAACCCTAAACCCTAAACCCTAAGCCGTCTGCAAGGTTTATGCCCTGGACCCTGGAAGCGCTAAGCATGCAGAAGCCTAGCCTAAAGCCTAAAGCCGAAAGCCGAAAGCCGAAAGCCTAAAGCCTAAACCCTAAACCCTAAACCCTAAACCCTAAACCCTAAACCCTAAACCCTAAACCCTAAACCCTAAACCCTAGACCCTAGACCCTAGACCCTAGAGGTACAAGTAGTTGGCAAGTTGCATGCACCAGAAGGCACACCGTAGAGGCACTCACGCCCTGGAACCCTACAGCCATACAAACCCCAAACTCCCCCCAAACCCCCTAAACTCTCTAAAAACCCTAAACGCTAAACCCTTAACCCTAAACCCTCTAAAAACCCTAAACCCTAAACCCCTCCTAAAAACCCTGAACATACTGCAACTGGTGTTGAAGACATGCGATGGTTCAGGGGCCTCCCAGTCTTTCTGAGCAGCTTTCCAGACAGGATCCAGGCTCTGGCTGTGGGGGCAGTCCTGCAATCACAGGGTACAGGGTTTAGGGTTTAGGGTTCAGGGTTCAGGGTTTTGGGGTTTAGGGTTTCGGGTTTAAGCTCTCGGTTTAGGGTTTAGGGTTTAGGGATTTGAGTTTGGGTTCAGGGTGTGAGATAATACCAAACGTGATGGCCCCATTTCAGCCGGGCTGGGGTTTCGGGCAAGTCCCCAGGAGCCCCGCAAAAGGCGCCTTGGCGTAGTAGTCCACGACTCTCTGGACCTCAGGGTTTAGGGGTTTAGGGGTTTAGGGGTTTAGGGTTTAGGGTTTAAGGCTTAGGGTTTAGGGTTTAGGGTTTAGGACGAGGGACTTGTAGAGCTTAGGGTTTGCAGCTTGTAGGGGCCAGGAAGGAGTTGCAAAAGCAAGCAAAAGCAGCCTCATGTTCGCTTAGAGTCCTCATACCGACCGAAGAAGGGTTTGGGGTTTAGGGTTTAGGGTTCAGGGTTTAGGGTTTAGGGTTTAGAGTTTAGGGTTTAGGGTTCAGGAACCTCTACGTCCATAAGCCCCACAGTACCCTAAACCCTAAACCCTAAACCCTAAACCCTAAACTCTCAACCCTCAACCCTCAACCCTAAACCCTAAACCCTAAACCCTTAATTCGGGTTTAATACCCTCTTCCGGGGCCTCGTCCTTCAGCTTCTTTGCCGCGAGCACCGGCGGCGAGGTGGACGGGTCAAACTCTGCGGCGGCCTGGGAAGAGTTGGACTCTGGGAGTTGTTTAGGGCTTAGGGTTTAGGGTTTAGGGTTCAGGGTTTAGGGTTTAGGGTTTAGGGTTTAGGGTTTAGGGTTTAGGGTTTAGGGTTTAGGGTTTAGGGTTTAGGGTTTAGGGTTTAGGGTTCAGGGTTTAGGGTTCAGGGTTTAGGGCTTAGGGTATATTTCGAAGGCGGATGCGGGCCATTTGAGTTTTATGTCTATCTATATATATATATATATATATATATATATATAGAAAGTCAGAGTCCGGTTTATACTTGTATCTGTACTGATATTCGTCATTTCTTTGGTTAAGTGTTTGGGGGGCCTGGGGTTGAGGGCTTAGGGTCCCAGCTGTGAGGCTGAGTAAGGTTCGATGTGCCAGGGTTGAAGTTCAGTTTCCGGTGGTGTCTGTAGGGGTTTTAGGGCTTCAGGTTTCTTAGGGTTCTTTCCCTAAACCCTAAACCCTAAACCACAAACCCTAAAACCCTAAACCCGAAGCCCCAAACCCAAAGGCCAATGCCCCCGCAAGCCCCGAATCCTGGAGCCTCAGGACCTTGCACCCTGACACCCGTTTAGGGTTTAGGGTTTAGGGTTCACGGTTTAGGTCTTAGGATTTAGTGTTCAGGGCTTAGGGTTTAGGGTGCACCCTGACACCCAAATCAAGGCCCGCTTCCCCCGCCCACCCCCCCCCTAGCGTACTAAACATCAAACATAGGTTTTGGGTTTAGGGGTTCAGGGGTTCAGGGTTTAGGGTTGAGAGTTTAGGGCTTAAGTTTAGGGTTTAGGGTTCAGGGTTTAGGGTTTAGGGTTTTGGGTTTAGGTCTTAGGGTTTGGGGCTTAGGGTTTAGGGGTTAGGGTTTAGGGTTTGGGGTTTAGGGTTTGGGTTTCAGGGTTCAGGGGTTTCGGGAGAGCCTCCCCGTGGCCGGGGAGGTGGTTGCCCAGCCAGCTGGCCAGGGCCTCACCAGCCTGTGCCCGCGCGACTCCAAGGATAGGGGCTTAGGGTTTTGGGTGTTGAGTGTAGGGTTTAGGGTTTAGGGTTCAGGGTTTAGGGTTTAGGGTTTAGGGTTTAGGGTTTAGGGTTTGGGGTTTGGGGTTTGGGGTTTGGGGTTTGGGGGTTTAGGGGTTTAGTCGGGGTTTAGGGATTTAGGGTTTTGAGGGGGCTTGGGGGTTGAGCTTGGGGCTCGGGTTTGGGGTTAGGGTTTAGGAGTTAGTTAGGGTCTCTAAGGTTTTAGGAGTTAGTTAGGGTCTCTAAGGTTTTAGGAGTTAGGATTCAATCTGAACGTGTAGTAAGTAAGATGGTCTCCGTATCTCTCGTAACCTACTGCGGGTTCCATGACAGCAACAGGCCCGTATTTGAGGAATAGTTCTCCAACAGTGCTTGGCCCCTCCCTGTGATTGAAGGAATGCTCCCTGAACCCTAAACCCTAAACCCTGAACGCCCGAATCATTTGGGATCGTCTAAGTTCTTTATGGATCAGGAGGCTGAAACGTTAACCCTAAACCCTAAACCCTAAACCCGATAACCCCGTAACCCCAAACCCTAAACCCTAAAACGCTAACCCCAAACCCTAAACTCTAAAGCCTAAACCCTTAGGACCCTAGAACCCTTACATGCAACCTTTGGAACCTCCTGACAACCATGAACAGCGACAGGTCCACCTGTCGGATGCTGCCCGGGACCAGCAGGAAGGACGTCGGATCCTTCGGCATCAAGCGGGGTGAGTGTTCAGGGTTTAGGGTTTAGGATTTGGGGCAAAGGGCTTAGGGCTTAGGGTTTAGGGTTTAGGGTTTAGGGGTTGGGGCTTAGGGCTTAGGGTTCAGGGTTTAGGGTTTAGGGTTTAGGGTTTAGGGTTTGGGGCTTAGGGCTTAGGGTTCAGGGTTTAGGGTTTGGGGCTTGGGGCTTAGGGCTTAGGGCTTAGGGCTTAGGGCTTAGGGCTTAGGGCTTAGGGCTTAGGGTTTAGGGTTTAGGGTTTAGGGTTTGGGGCTTAGGGCTTAGGGTTTAGGGTTTGTGGCTTTGTGGCTATGTGGTAGCCTTGCGCGGCTGCCGAAACGCCACTCCGCAATCAAGCTTAAGCTTTCCGTTGGGGTTGTTGCAGGCCAATGGGCCGAGAACGAGGGATTTGCCAACATTCGGGTACCTGTCTCGGTGCTGGTGGCTAGGGGGGAGCGCTAAACCCTAAACCCTAAACCCTAAACTCTAAACCCTAAACAGGGGGGGGGGGGGGGTAGCCCGACTTTGGTAAATACCGAATCAGGGTCCGAACGACAAAGGTACTAGCTTGCGAGCCCTCAGGACCCAAGACCGTTGATGCTTCAGGGTTTGGTGTCTTACCCTAAACCCGAAACCCTGAACCCTAAACCCTAAACCCTAAACCCTAAACCCTAAACCCTAAACCCTAAACCCTAACCTTCAGTGCTTTGGCTGAAGGAATCTTGCTTCCGGGCTAAGGGAATAGGGACTTCGGGTGTAAGGGGTTTGGTTCTTGCTCGCAGCAGTGGCCCGACCATAAACCCTAAACCCTAAACCCTAAACCCTAAACCCTAAACCCTAAACCCTAAACCCTAAACCCTAAACCCTAAACCCTAAACCCTAAACCCTACACCCACCCAGTCCCACACCACTTCGTCCAAGGCTCGTGGCCGCCGGGCTCTCCAATCAGATGCAAACCTGCACAGAGCTGCAGTTTTCCGGTTCCGGAAGTGGACCTGGGGTTTAGGGTTTAGGGTTTAGGGTTTAGGGTTTAGGGTTTAGGGTCTAGGGTTTAGGGTTTAGGGTTTAGGGTTTAGGGTTTAGTTGGGTTTACCTGCAACCCCAAGCTCTGCAGATTCGTAGGCTGCAGCCCCTTCTATAAGCCCGGAAGCCACAGATCCCAAACCCTAAGCTCAAGGTCATTTTTAGGGTTTAGGGTTTAGGGTTTTAGGGTTTAGGGTTTAGGGTTTAGGGTCTAGGGTTTTGGGGTTTGACCACGGGAATTTATGGAGTTAACAGGCATATATTTGGCGAAAAAACTCCCCCCATAATCCCAAAAAATGCAATGCAAACTATTTCCAAAGTACCTATTCCATATACCCAAAGTACCTATTCGAATCAAAGCGGCCCCTAAACTCCCCTACCCTAAACCCTAAACCCTAAACCTTAAACCCTGACCCTAAACCCTAAACCCTAAAGCAGTGCCTTCAGGGTTTGGGGTTTTGGGGCTTGGGGTTTCAGGTGCCTAAACCTGAACCCTAAACCCTAAGCCTAGACCCTAAACCCTAAACCCCACACCCTGAACCCTAAACCCTAAACCCTGAAGCCTAAACCGACAGCTTGCTAGCCAAGCAGCTCTGCTGGAGCAGCCCGCCCTCAGCCACACAAGGCTACAGGGCTGGGGCTCAGCAATCGGGCGGCGGCTTTGGGGCTTTCGGGTTAGGGTTTAGGGTTTAGGGTTTAGGGTTTAGGGTTTAGGGTTTAGGGTTTAGGGTTTAGGGTTTAGGGTTTAGGGTTTAGGGTTTAGGGTTTAGGGTTTAGGGTTTAGGGTTTAGGGTTTAGGGTTTAGGGTTTAGGGTTATGGGTTTAGGGTTTAGGGTTTAGGGTTTAGGGTTTAGGGTTTAGGGTTTAGGGTTTAGGGTTTAGGGTTTAGGGTTTAGGGTTTAGGGTTTAGGGTTTAGGGTTTAGGGTTTAGGGTTTAGGGTTTAGGGTTTAGGGTTTAGCGTTTAGGCTTTAGGGGTTGGGGGAGTTAGGGACGAAGCCCCAAAGACTTGCAAAACAACATGCGTGCGAGCGCTAAACCCGAAGCCTCGACCTAAACCCACAGAAACCCAAAACCCTAAGCCTCAAGCCCTAAACCCTCAACCCTCTAGGGCTTAGGGTTTAGGGTTTTGGCTCCTAGTATTTGGTACAACCCTAGTTTAGGGGAGTGCCCATACGGAGACTTCTCTCAATTGCCGGTCTCTTTGAGTTCCTAGTACAATGCTCAGCCTCATGTGCCCCGAAACCCCAAACACTGAACCCTAAACCCTACACCCTAAACCCTAAACCCTAAACCCTAAACCCTAAACCCTAAACCCTAAACCCTTCTCATAAAATCCCAAAGATGACCGAGTCTAAGCCACTTCTTGCACCAAGGCACGTGCACCATGGCCTCAGCCTGGGTGCCCGATGGCTTAGGTCGGAAGGTGCAAGGTTTAGGGTTTAGGGTTTAGGGTTTAGGGTTTAGGGTTTAGGGTTCAGGGTTCAGGATTCAGGGTTCAGGGTTTAGGCTTTAGGCTTTAGGCTTTAGGGTTTAGGCTTTAGGCTTTAGGCTTTAGGCTTTAGGCTTTAGGCTTTAGGCTTTAGGCTTTAGGCTTTAGGCTTTAGGCTTTAGGCTTTAGGTTTTAGGCTTGTAGGGTGAAGGTTCTAAGGTTTAGGTGTAGGGTTGAGAGTTGAGGGGTTGAAGGGTGCAGGGTCTAAAGGCTTAGGATAAGTCTTAGGTTTGACCCTAAGCCCTAAACCCTAAAGCCTAAACCCTAACCCCCTTTTGCGTAGCCACCCGAATTATACCCAACAAGCCCCAACACCCGCAACTCTCAACCCTAAACCCTGAACGCCCTAAACTGCAAAGATGCCTTCCCACACAAGCATGCACGAGCCGCTCTCGAACCCAAACCCGAAACACCAAACCACAGACTCTGAACTTCAAAGCCCTAAACCCTAAACCCTAAACCCTAAACCCTAAACCCTAAACCCCAATCCCCAAACCCCAAACTGAGGTCCCCTGCGTCGTGCCCGAGGCTGCAGTGTCCAGGTCAGGACAGGCTTGGGCCCCAAAAATCCGGCAGAGCCCCTGCCGTAGCCCCTTAATCCTAAACCCTAAACCCTAAACCCTAAACCCCAAACCCTAAACCCGAAATCCGCAAGCCCTAAACCCGAAACCTGCCGAACCAACAAATCTGCAGGTCTGCTTGCAGCAAGAAACCTTCGCTGGAGACTGAGTTCAGGGTTTACATAGGGTCTAGGGTTGAGGTACCTGCTCTTACAAGCCAAGTAGTTGTCGCTGAGCTCTAACTGGAGAGTGCAAATTTTGAGTAGGAAGATCTGACAACGACATGTAAGCCCTGCGCCCTGAACCCTACCTCGAAACTAACTCCGGAGAATCGAAACTTGCAGCCTAAGCCTGCACGATGTCTCGTGGACCCGAAAGACCTTCGACCTTCGATGCGAACTTCCGTCCTCTTTTCTGCCAAGGATCAGGGTTTAGGGTTTAGGGTTTAGGGTTTAGGGTTTAGGGTTTAGGGTTTAGGGTTTAGGGTTTAGGGTTTAGGGTTTAGGGTTTAGGGTTTAGGGTCAGCCTTAGCCATTGCAGAAACAAAGGCCTCTTTCCTGCACGCTGCTCCAGCCATACCGGTATCCCCCGAGAAAGACGCTGCTGACTCCTTGACTATTTTTTTGGCCTTTCAGGCACACAGCCATGCAGTCAGACGGGCTTCACACGGGGTGGAAAACAGTCGGTCTGGAGGGTTCAAGCAACCATCAAAATAGAACTCATCGTAGCAGTACATGCAATACCATGCGAGCAATGCAGTTGTATGTAGTCGTATCATCTTGTGCTTTCCAGGCACTGGAAGAACTCTTAGCTCGGAATCTCGTCCAAGATTCACCGGGGAGTGGTAGATAAGCCTGAACCGGGTCCTATCAAACGTGCTGAGCAAAGCCCAGTCGGTGAGGGCTTGTGGTTTTAAACCCACCCTCCGGGCTCTTGACTACTTCGAAAACGCGTCCATGCGAAGCTTCAAAAACTTGTCAAACACACCTGGCTTAAGGAGGCGTCCCCAAGGGATTTGGAGGCATCCCCAAAAACAAATTTAGGGCCCTTCGGCCTCACTGCCTCCTTCGGCCCTCACTGCTCCGTGACCACATCCATGAGTCCCCAGGTGCCGAAGTGCTCGATCGTCATGGCCAAGAAGGCGATGAAGCAGCAGGACGTTGCGAAGGCGTAGAAGGAGTAGTCCAGGCGAACCAAGGTCCCTGTAAACTCCCAGAGGTTGATACCGAACATGCGGTAGAGCCACATCTGCAAGGCGAGGAACACGACAACCTCGATCGCTACGGCGAGGCAGTTGCCCTGTAGGCCATCGTGAAACTCTGAGGCGGTTTCCAGCCGGAAGATACGGAAATAGGTCCGGTTGTGTTCTGCTGCCCGAAGAAGAGATGAGAACATCATGTAGAACACCGGAACGTAGAGCTCGCACATCTCCGTGCAAGCCAAACTCGCCCAGCCTTGCGTCAAGACCTTCAGCAGCCGAGCTTCTGCAGGACCTAGCTTGGGCCAGAAAAACAAGCTGAAAAACAGTCTTAGGCATAATCCTCTTAGAAAGCCAATAAGGGAAGACAACAAATATCCCAGAGGCCTGCCT